>JAVHZZ010000003.1:286244402-286440011 GCA_036250195.1 Mixophyes australis | reverse complement strand
AAGATAAGATAAAAAATAAGATGAAAAATAAGTATAAAAATAAGATGAAAGATAAGATAAAAAATAAGAAGAAAAATAAGATAAAAAATAAGATGAAAAATAAGTATAAAAATAAGATTAAAAATAAGATAAAATATAAGATAAAAAATAAGAAGAAAAATAAGATAAAAAATAAGATGAAAAATAAGTATAAAAATAAGATTAAAAATAAGATAAAATATAAGATAAAAAATAAGTATAAAAATAAGATGAAAAATAAAAAGAAAAAATAAGATGAAAAATAAGATAAAAAATAATATAAAAAATAAAAATAAAAAATAAAATGAAAAATAATATAAAAAAGAAAAAGAAAAAATAAAATAAAAATAAGTATTAAAATAAGATGAAAAATAAGATAAAAAATATATATAAAAATAAGATAAAAATAAGATCAAAAATACGAAAAAAAAATAAGATTAAAAATATGACAAAAAAATAAGTATAAAAATGCAGATGAAAAATAAGTATAAAAATAAGATATAAAATAAGATAAAAATAAGATGAAAAATAAGATAAAAAAGGATTAAAAATAAAATGAAAATTAAGTATAATAATAAGATGAAAAATGAGATGTAAAATAGAATAAAAAATAAAATGAAAAAATAAGATGAAAAAAAACTATAAAAAAAGATGAAAAATAAGATAAAAAAATAAGATGAAAAATAAGATAAAAAATAAGTATTAAAAATAAGATGAAAAATAAGATGAAAAATAAGTATAAAAATAAGATGAAAAATAAGATAAAAAAAAGTATAAAAATAAGTATAAAAATAAGATAAAAAATAAGATGAAAAATAAGTATAAAAATAAGATGAAAAAATAAGATGAATAATACGTATAAAAATAAGATAAAAAATAAGATGAAAAATAAGTATAAAAATTAGATGAAAAATAAGATAAAAAATAATAAAAAAAATAAGATGAAAAATAAGATAAAAAATAGGATAAAAAATAAGATGAAAAATAAGTATAAAAATAAGATAAAAAAATAAGATGAATAATAAGTATAAAAATAAGATTAAAAATAAGATAAAATATAAGATGAAAAATCAGTATAAAAATAAGATGAAAAATAAGTATAAAAATAAAATGAAAAAAAAAGTATAAAAATAAGATGAAAAATAAGTATAAAAAAAAAATGAAAAAAAATGTATAAAAATAAGATGAAAAATAAGCATAAAAATAAGATAAAAAATTAGATGAAAAATAAGTATAAAAATAAGATGAAAAATAAGTATAAAAATAAAATGAAAAAAAAAGTATAAAAATAAGATGAAAAATAAGTATAAAAAAAAAATGAAAAAAAATGTATAAAAATAAGATGAAAAATAAGCATAAAAATAAGATAAAAAATTAGATGAAAAATAAGTATAAAAATAAGATGAAAAATAAGTATAAAAATAAGATAAAAAACTAGATGAAAAATAAGTATAAAAATAAGATGAAAAATAAGATAAAAATAAGATAAAAAATAAGATGAATAATACGTATAAAAATAAGATAAAAAATAAGATGAAAAATAAGTATAAAAATTAGATGAAAAATAAGATAAAAAATAATAAAAAAAATAAGATGAAAAATAAGATAAAAAATAGGATAAAAAATAAGATGAAAAATAAAATGAAAAATAAGATGAAAAATAAGACAAAAAAATAAGATAAAAAATAAGTATAAAAATAAGATGAAAAAATAAGATAAAAATAAGTATTAAAAATAAGATGAAAAATAAGTATAAAAATAAGATGAAAATAAGATAATTTTTTTTTATAAAAATAAGTATAAAAATAAGATAAAAAATAAGATGAAAAATAAGATGAAAAATAAGATGAAAAAAAAGTATAAAAATAAGTTAAAAAATAAGATGAAAAATAAGTATAAAAATAAGATGAAAAAATAAGATGAATAATACGTATAAAAATAAGATTAAAAATAAGATAAAAAATAAGATGAAAAATAAGTATAAAAATAAGATGAAAAATAAGATAAAAAATAATAAAAAAAAATAAGATGAAAAATAAGATGAAAAATAAGATAAAAAATAATAAAAAAAAATAAGATGAAAAATAAGATGAAAAATAAGATAAAAAATAAGATAAAAAAATAAGATGAAAAATAATATAAAAAATAAGTATTAAAAATAAGGTGATAAATAAGATGAAAAAAAAGATGAAAAATAAGATAAAAAATAAGTATAAAAATAAGATAAAAAATAAGATGAAAAATAAGTATAAAAATAAGATAAAAAATAAGATGAAAAATAAGTATAAAAATAAGATAAAAAAATAAGATGAATAATAAGTATAAAAATAAGATAAAATATAAGATGAAAAATCAGTATAAAAATAAGATGAAAAATAAGTATAAAAATAAAATGAAAAAAAAAGTATAAAAATAAGATGAAAAATAAGTATAAAAATAAGATAAAAAATTAGATAAAAAATAAGTATAAAAATAGGATCAAACATAAGATGAAAAATAAGTATAAAAATAAGATGAAAAATAAGTATAAAAAAAATGTATAAAAATAAGATGAAAAATAAGCATAAAAATAAGATAAAAAATTAGATGAAAAATAAGTATAAAAATAAGATGAAAAATAAGTATAAAAATAAGATAAAAAAAAGATGAATACTAAGTATAAAAATAAGATTAAAAATAAGATAAAATATAAGATGAAAAATAAGTATAAAAATAAGATGAAAAATAAGATAAAAAATAAGTATAAAAATAAGATAAAAAAATAAGATGAATAATAAGTATAAAAATAAGATAAAATATAAGATGAAAAATCAGTATAAAAATAAGATGAAAAATAAGTATAAAAATAAAATGAAAAAAAAAGTATAAAAATAAGATGAAAAATAAGTATAAAAATAAAATGAAAAAAAAAGTATAAAAATAAGATGAAAAATAAGTATAAAAATAAGATAAAAAATTAGATAAAAAATAAGTATAAAAATAGGATCAAACATAAGATGAAAAATAAGTATAAAAATAAGATGAAAAATAAGTATAAAAAAAATGTATAAAAATAAGATGAAAAATAAGCATAAAAATAAGATAAAAAATTAGATGAAAAATAAGTATAAAAATAAGATGAAAAATAAGTATAAAAATAAGATAAAAAATTAGATGAAAAATAAGTAGAAAAATAAGATGAAAAATAAGTATAAAAATAAGATGAAAAATAAGATAAAAAATAAGATAAAAAATAAGATGAAAAATAAGTAGAAAAATAAGATGAAAAATAAGTATAAAAATAAGAAAAAAAATTAGATGAAAAATAAGTATAAAAATAAGATGAAAAATATGATAAAAAATGAGTATAAGAATAAGATAAAAAATAAGATAAAAAATAAGTATAAAAATAAGATAAAAAAATAGGATAAAAAATAAGATAAAAAATAAGTATAAAAATAAGATAAAAAATTAGATGAAAAATAAGTATAAAAATAAGATAAAAAATAAGTATAAAAATAAGTATAAAAATAAAATGAAAAATAAGTATAAAAATAAGATAAAATATAAGATGAAAAATAAGTATAAAAATAAGATAAAAAATAAGATGAATACTAAGTATAAAAATAAGATTAAAAATAAGATAAAATATAAGATGAAAAATAAGTATAAAAATAAGATGAAAAATAAGATAAAAAATAAGAAGAAAAAAATAAGATAAAAAATAAGATAAAAAAATAAGTATAAAAATAAGATAAAAAATAAGATGAAAAATAAGTATAAAAATAAGATAAAAAAATAAGATGAATAATAAGTATAAAAATAAGATTAAAAATAAGATAAAATATAAGATGAAAAATCAGTATAAAAATAAGATGAAAAATAAGTATAAAAATAAAATGAAAAAAAAAGTATAAAAATAAGATGAAAAATAAGTATAAAAAAAAAATGAAAAAAAATGTATAAAAATAAGATGAAAAATAAGCATAAAAATAAGATAAAAAATTAGATGAAAAATAAGTATAAAAATAAGATAAAAAATTAGATAAAAAATAAGTATAAAAATAGGATCAAACATAAGATGAAAAATAAGTATAAAAATAAGATGAAAAATAAGTATAAAAAAAATGTATAAAAATAAGATGAAAAATAAGCATAAAAATAAGATAAAAAATTAGATGAAAAATAAGATAAAAAACTAGATGAAAAATAAGTATAAAAATAAGATGAAAAATAAGATAAAAATAAGATAAAAAATAAGATGAAAAATAAGTAGAAAAATAAGATGAAAAATAAGTATAAAAATAAGATAAAAAACTAGATGAAAAATAAGTATAAAAATAAGATGAAAAATAAGATAAAAATAAGATAAAAAATAAGATGAAAAATAAGTAGAAAAATAAGATGAAAAATAAGTATAAAAATAAGAAAAAAAAATTAGATGAAAAATAAGTATAAAAATAAGATGAAAAATATGATAAAAAATGAGTATAAGAATAAGATAAAAAATAAGATAAAAAATAAGTATAAAAATAAGATAAAAAAATAGGATAAAAAATAAGATAAAAATAAGTATAAAAATAAGATAAAAAATAAGTATAAAAATAAGATGAAAAATTAGATGAAAAATAAGTATAAAAATAGGATAAAAAATAAGTATAAAAATAAGATGAAAAATAAGATAAAAAATAGGATAAAAAATAAGATGAAAAATAAGTATAAAAATAAGATAAAAAATAAGTATAAAAATAAGATGAAAAATTAGATGAAAAATAAGTATAAAAATAGGATAAAAAATAAGTATAAAAATAAGATGAAAAATAAGATAAAAAATAGGATAAAAAATAAGTATAAAAATAAGATAAAAAATAAGATGAAAAATAAGTAGAAAAATAAGATGAAAAATAAGTATAAAAATAAGAAAAAAAAATTAGATGAAAAATAAGTATAAAAATAAGATGAAAAATATGATAAAAAATGAGTATAAGAATAAGATAAAAAATAAGATAAAAAATAAGTATAAAAATAAGATAAAAAAATAGGATAAAAAATAAGATAAAAATAAGTATAAAAATAAGATAAAAAATAAGTATAAAAATAAGATGAAAAATTAGATGAAAAATAAGTATAAAAATAGGATAAAAAATAAGTATAAAAATAAGATGAAAAATAAGATAAAAAATAGGATAAAAAATAAGATGAAAAATAAGTATAAAAATAAGATAAAAAAATAAGATGAATAATAAGTATAAAAATAAGATTAAAAATAAGATAAAATATAAGATGAAAAATCAGTATAAAAATAAGATGAAAAATAAGTATAAAAATAAAATGAAAAAAAAAGTATAAAAATAAGATGAAAAATAAGTATAAAAAAAAAATGAAAAAAAATGTATAAAAATAAGATGAAAAATAAGCATAAAAATAAGATAAAAAATTAGATGAAAAATAAGTATAAAAATAAGATGAAAAATAAGTATAAAAATAAGATAAAAAACTAGATGAAAAATAAGTATAAAAATAAGATGAAAAATAAGATAAAAATAAGATAAAAAATAAGATGAAAAATAAGTAGAAAAATAAGATGAAAAATAAGTATAAAAATAAGATAAAAAACTAGATGAAAAATAAGTATAAAAATAAGATGAAAAATAAGATAAAAATAAGATAAAAAATAAGATGAAAAATAAGTATAAAAATAAAATGAAAAATAAGTATAAAAATAAGATAAAAAATAAGATAAAAAATAAGTATAAAAATAAGATAAAAAATAAGATGAAAAATAAGTATAAAAATAAGATAAAAAAAAGATGAATACTAAGTATAAAAATAAGATTAAAAATAAGATAAAATATAAGATGAAAAATAAGTATAAAAATAAGATGAAAAATAAGATAAAAAATAAGAAGAAAAAAATAAGATAAAAAATAAGATAAAAAAATAAGTATAAAAATAAGATAAAAAATAAGATGAAAAATAAGTATAAAAATAAGATAAAAAAATAAGATGAATAATAAGTATAAAAATAAGATTAAAAATAAGATAAAATATAAGATGAAAAATCAGTATAAAAATAAGATGAAAAATAAGTATAAAAATAAAATGAAAAAAAAAGTATAAAAATAAGATGAAAAATAAGCATAAAAATAAGATAAAAAATTAGATGAAAAATAAGTATAAAAATAAGATAAAAAATAAGTATAAAAATAAGATAAAAAATTAGATGAAAAATAAGTATAAAAATAAGATAAAAAATAAAAAGAAAAAATAAGATGAAAAATAATATAAAAAATAAAAAGAAAAAATAAGATGAAAAATAAGATAAAAAATAAGATGAAAAATAAGTATAAAAAATAATTATAAAAATAAGATGAAAGATAAGATAAAAAATAAGATGAAAAATAAGTATAAAAATAAGATGAAAGATAAGATAAAAAATAAGAAGAAAAATAAGATAAAAAATAAGATGAAAAATAAGTATAAAAATAAGATTAAAAATAAGATAAAATATAAGATAAAAAATAAGATAAAAAATAAGAAGAAAAATAAGATAAAAAATAAGATGAAAAATAAGTATAAAAATAAGATTAAAAATAAGATAAAATATAAGATAAAAAATAAGTATAAAAATAAGATGAAAAATAAAAAGAAAAAATAAGATGAAAAATAAGATAAAAAATAATATAAAAAATAAAAAGAAAAAATAAAATGAAAAATAATATAAAAAATAAAAAGAAAAAATAAAATAAAAATAAGTATTAAAATAAGATGAAAAATAAGATAAAAAATAAATATAAAAATAAGATAAAAATAAGATCAAAAATACAAAGAAAAAATAAGATTAAAAATAAGACAAAAAAATAAGTATAAAAATGCAGATGAAAAATAAGTATAAAAATAAGATATAAAATAAGATAAAAATAAGATGAAAAATAAGATAAAAAAGGATTAAAAATAAAATGAAAATTAAGTATAATAATAAGATGAAAAATGAGATGTAAAATAGAATAAAAAATAAAATGAAAAAATAAGATGAAAAAAAACTATAAAAAAAGATGAAAAATAAGATAAAAAAATAAGATGAAAAATAAGATAAAAAATAAGTATTAAAAATAAGATGAAAAATAAGATGAAAAATAAGTATAAAAATAAGATGAAAAATAAGATAAAAAAAAGTATAAAAATAAGTATAAAAATAAGATAAAAAATAAGATGAAAAATAAGATGAAAAATAAGATGAAAAAAAAGTATAAAAATAAGTTAAAAAATAAGATGAAAAATAAGATGAAAAATAAGATGAAAAATAAGATGAAAAAAAAGTATAAAAATAAGTTAAAAAATAAGATGAAAAATAAGTATAAAAATAAGATGAAAAAATAAGATGAATAATACGTATAAAAATAAGATAAAAAATAAGATGAAAAATAAGTATAAAAATTAGATGAAAAATAAGATAAAAAATAATAAAAAAAATAAGATGAAAAATAAGATAAAAAATAGGATAAAAAATAAGATGAAAAATAAAATGAAAAATAAGATGAAAAATAAAAAAAAAAAATAAGATAAAAAATAAGTATAAAAATAAGATAAAAAAATAAGTATAAAAATAAGATAAAAAATAAGATAAAAAGTAAGATGAAAAATAAGATGAAAAATAAGATGAAAAATAAGATAAAAAATAAGATAAAAAATAAGTATAAAAATAAGATAAAAAAATAAGATTAAAAATAAGATAACATATAAGATGATAAATAAGTATAAAAATAAGATGAAAAATAAGTTAAAAAATAAGAAGAAAAAATAAGATGAAAAATAAGATAAAAAATAAGTATAAAAATAGGATCAAACATAAGATCAAAAATACAAAGAAAAAATAAGATAAAAAATAAGTATAAAAATAGGATCTAACATAAGATCAAAAATACGAAGAAAAAATAAGATTAAAAATACGAAGAAAAAATAAATAAAAAATAAGTATAAAAATGAAGATAAAAAATAAGTATAAAAATAAGATGAAAAATAAGTATAAAAATAAGATTAAAAAGAAGATAAAATATAAGATTAAAAATAAGTATAAAAATAAGATAAAAAATAACATGAAAAATAAAATAAAAATAAGTATTAAAATAAGATGAAAAATAAGATAAAAAATAAATATAAAAATAAGATAAAAATAAGATCAAAAATACGAAAAAAAAATAAGATTAAAAATAAGACAAAAAATAAGTATAAAAATGAAGATAAAAAATAAGTATAAAAATGAAGATAAAAAATAAGTATAAAAATAAGATGAAAAATAAGTATAAAAATAAGATATAAAATAAGATAAAAATAAGATGAAAAATAAGATAAAAAAGGATTAAAAATAAAATGAAAATTAAGTATAACAATAAGATGAAAAATGAGATGTAAAATAGAATAAAAAATAAAATGAAAAAATAAGATGAAAAAAACCTATAAAAAAAGATGAAAAATAAGATAAAAAAAAAAAGATGAAAAATAAGATAAAAAATAAGTATTAAAAATAAGATGGAAAAAAAGATGAAAAATAAGTATAAAAATAAGTATAAAAATAAGATAAAAAATAAGATGAAAAATAAGATGAAAAATAAGATGAAAAAAAAGTATAAAAATAAGTTAAAAAATAAGATGAAAAATAAGTATAAAAATAAGATGAAAAAATAAGATAAAAAATAAGTATTAAAAATAAGATGAAAAATAAGATGAAAAATAAGTATAAAAATAAGATGAAAATAAGATAAAAAAAATTATAAAAATAAGTATAAAAATAAGATAAAAAATAAGATGAAAAATAAGTATAAAAATAAGATGAAAATAAGATAATTTTTTTTTATAAAAATAAGTATAAAAATAAGATAAAAAATAAGATGAAAAATAAGATGAAAAATAAGATGAAAAAAAAGTATAAAAATAAGTTAAAAAATAAGATGAAAAATAAGTATAAAAATAAGATGAAAAAATAAGATGAATAATACGTATAAAAATAAGATTAAAAATAAGATAAAAAATAAGATGAAAAATAAGTATAAAAATAAGATGAAAAATAAGATAAAAAATAATAAAAAAAAATAAGATGAAAAATAAGATAAAAAATAATAAAAAAAATAAGATGAAAAATAAGATGAAAAATAAGATAAAAAATAAGATAAAAAAATAAGATGAAAAATAATATAAAAAATAAGTATTAAAAATAAGGTGAAAAATAAGATGAAAAATAAGATGAAAAATAAGATAAAAAATAAGATAAAAAATAAGATGAAAAATAAGTATAAAAATAAGATAAAAAATAAGATGAAAAATAAGTATAAAAATAAGATAAAAAATAAGATAAAAAATAAGTATAAAAATAAGATAAAAAAAAAGATGAATACTAAGTATAAAAATAAGATTAAAAATAAGATAAAATATAAGATGAAAAATAAGTATAAAAATAAGATGAAAAATAAGATAAAAAATAAGAAGAAAAAAATAAGATAAAAAATAAGATAAAAAAATAAGTATAAAAATAAGATAAAAAATAAGATGAAAAATAAGTATAAAAATAAGATAAAAAAATAAGATGAATAATAAGTATAAAAATAAGATAAAATATAAGATGAAAAATCAGTATAAAAATAAGATGAAAAATAAGTATAAAAATAAGATAAAAAAAAGATGAATACTAAGTATAAAAATAAGATTAAAAAAAAGATAAAATATAAGATGAAAAATAAGTATAAAAATAAGATGAAAAATAAGATAAAAAATAAGAAGAAAAAAATAAGATAAAAAATAAGATAAAAAAATAAGTATAAAAATAAGATAAAAAATAAGATGAAAAATAAGTATAAAAATAAGATAAAAAAATAAGATGAATAATAAGTATAAAAATAAGATAAAAAAAAGATGAATACTAAGTATAAAAATAAGATAAAAAATAAGATGAAAAATAAGTATAAAAATAAGATAAAAAAATAAGATGAATAATAAGTATAAAAATAAGATAAAATATAAGATGAAAAATCAGTATAAAAATAAGATGAAAAATAAGTATAAAAATAAAATGAAAAAAAAGTATAAAAATAAGATGAAAAATAAGTATAAAAATAAAATGAAAAAAAAAGTATAAAAATAAGATGAAAAATAAGTATAAAAATAAGATAAAAAATTAGATAAAAAATAAGTATAAAAATAGGATTAAACATAAGATGAAAAATAAGTATAAAAATAAGATGAAAAATAAGTATAAAAAAAATGTATAAAAATAAGATGAAAAATAAGCATAAAAAAAGATAAAAAATTAGATGAAAAATAAGTATAAAAATAAGATGGAAAATAAGTATAAAAATAAGATAAAAAATAAGATGAAAAATAAGTATAAAAATAAGATAAAAAATAAGATAAAAAATAAGTATAAAAATAAGATAAAAAAAAGATGAATACTAAGTATAAAAATAAGATTAAAAATAAGATAAAATATAAGATGAAAAATAAGTATAAAAATAAGATGAAAAATAAGATAAAAAATAAGAAGAAAAAAATAAGATAAAAAATAAGATAAAAAAATAAGTATAAAAATAAGATAAAAAATAAGATGAAAAATAAGTATAAAAATAAGATAAAAAAATAAGATGAATAATAAGTATAAAAATAAGATAAAATATAAGATGAAAAATCAGTATAAAAATAAGATGAAAAATAAGTATAAAAATAAAATGAAAAAAAAAGTATAAAAATAAGATGAAAAATAAGTATAAAAATAAAATGAAAAAAAAAGTATAAAAATAAGATGAAAAATAAGTATAAAAATAAGATAAAAAATTAGATAAAAAATAAGTATAAAAATAGGATCAAACATAAGATGAAAAATAAGTATAAAAATAAGATGAAAAATAAGTATAAAAAAAATGTATAAAAATAAGATGAAAAATAAGCATAAAAATAAGATAAAAAATTAGATGAAAAATAAGTATAAAAATAAGATGAAAAATAAGTATAAAAATAAGATAAAAAATTAGATGAAAAATAAGTAGAAAAATAAGATGAAAAATAAGTATAAAAATAAGATAAAAAATTAGATGAAAAATAAGTAGAAAAATAAGATGAAAAATAAGTATAAAAATAAAATGAAAAATAAGATAAAAAATAAGATAAAAAATAAGATGAAAAATAAGTAGAAAAATAAGATGAAAAATAAGTATAAAAATAAGAAAAAAAATTAGATGAAAAATAAGTATAAAAATAAGATGAAAAATATGATAAAAAATGAGTATAAGAATAAGATAAAAAATAAGTATAAAAATAAGATAAAAAAATAGGATAAAAAATAAGATAAAAAATAAGTATAAAAATAAGATAAAAAATTAGATGAAAAATAAGTATAAAAATAAGATAAAAAATAAGTATAAAAATAAGTATAAAAATAAAATGAAAAATAAGTATAAAAATAAGATAAAAAATAAGATGAAAAATAAGTATAAAAATAAGATAAAAAATAAGATGAAAAATAAGTATAAAAATAAGATGAAAATAAGATAATTTTTTTTTATAAAAATAAGTATAAAAATAAGATAAAAAATAAGATGAAAAATAAGATGAAAAATAAGATGAAAAAAAAGTATAAAAATAAGTTAAAAAATAAGATGAAAAATAAGTATAAAAATAAGATGAAAAAATAAGATGAATAATACGTATAAAAATAAGATTAAAAATAAGATAAAAAATAAGATGAAAAATAAGTATAAAAATAAGATGAAAAATAAGATAAAAAATAATAAAAAAAAATAAGATGAAAAATAAGATGAAAAATAAGATAAAAAATAATAAAAAAATAAGATGAAAAATAAGATGAAAAATAAGATAAAAAATAAGATAAAAAAATAAGATGAAAAATAATATAAAAAATAAGTATTAAAAATAAGGTGAAAAATAAGATGAAAAATAAGATGAAAAATAAGATTAAAAATAAGATAAAATATAAGATGAAAAATAAGTATAAAAATAAGATGAAAAATAAGATAAAAAATAAGAAGAAAAAAATAAGATAAAAAATAAGATAAAAAAATAAGTATAAAAATAAGATAAAAAATAAGATGAAAAATAAGTATAAAAATAAGATAAAAAAATAAGATGAATAATAAGTATAAAAATAAGATAAAATATAAGATGAAAAATCAGTATAAAAATAAGATGAAAAATAAGTATAAAAATAAAATGAAAAAAAAAGTATAAAAATAAGATGAAAAATAAGTATAAAAATAAAATGAAAAAAAAAGTATAAAAATAAGATGAAAAATAAGTATAAAAATAAGATAAAAAATTAGATAAAAAATAAGTATAAAAATAGGATCAAACATAAGATGAAAAATAAGTATAAAAATAAGATGAAAAATAAGTATAAAAAAAATGTCTAAAAATAAGATGAAAAATAAGCATAAAAATAAGATAAAAAATTAGATGAAAAATAAGTATAAAAATAAGATGAAAAATAAGTATAAAAATAAGATAAAAAATTAGATGAAAAATAAGATAAAAAATAAGTATAAAAATAAGATAAAAAAATAGGATAAAAAATAAGATAAAAAATAAGTATAAAAATAAGATAAAAAATTAGATGAAAAATAAGTATAAAAATAAGATAAAAAATAAGTATAAAAATAAGTATAAAAATAAAATGAAAAATAAGTATAAAAATAAGATAAAAAATAAGATGAAAAATAAGTATAAAAATAAGATAAAAAATAAGATGAAAAATAAGTATAAAAATAAGATAAAAAAAAGATGAATACTAAGTATAAAAATAAGATTAAAAATAAGATAAAATATAAGATGAAAAATAAGTATAAAAATAAGATGAAAAATAAGATAAAAAATAAGAAGAAAAAATAAGATAAAAAATAAGATAAAAAAATAAGTATAAAAATAAGATAAAAAATAAGATGAAAAATAAGTATAAAAATAAGATAAAAAAATAAGATGAATAATAAGTATAAAAATAAGATTAAAAATAAGATAAAATATAAGATGAAAAATCAGTATAAAAATAAGATGAAAAATAAGTATAAAAATAAAATGAAAAAAAAAGTATAAAAATAAGATGAAAAATAAGTATAAAAAAAAAATGAAAAAAAATGTATAAAAATAAGATGAAAAATAAGCATAAAAATAAGATAAAAAATTAGATGAAAAATAAGTATAAAAATAAGATGAAAAATAAGTATAAAAATAAGATAAAAAACTAGATGAAAAATAAGTATAAAAATAAGATGAAAAATAAGATAAAAATAAGATAAAAAATAAGATGAAAAATAAGTAGAAAAATAAGATGAAAAATAAGTATAAAAATAAGATAAAAAATTAGATAAAAAATAAGTATAAAAATAGGATCAAACATAAGATGAAAAATAAGTATAAAAATAAGATGAAAAATAAGTATAAAAAAAATGTATAAAAATAAGATGAAAAATAAGCATAAAAATAAGATAAAAAATTAGATGAAAAATAAGTATAAAAATAAGATGAAAAATAAGTATAAAAATAAGATAAAAAATTAGATGAAAAATAAGTAGAAAAATAAGATGAAAAATAAGTATAAAAATAAGATAAAAAATTAGATGAAAAATAAGTAGAAAAATAAGATGAAAAATAAGTATAAAAATAAGATGAAAAATAAGATAAAAAATAAGATAAAAAATAAGATGAAAAATAAGTAGAAAAATAAGATGAAAAATAAGTATAAAAATAAGAAAAAAAATTAGATGAAAAATAAGTATAAAAATAAGATGAAAAATATGATAAAAAATGAGTATAAGAATAAGATAAAAAATAAGTATAAAAATAAGATAAAAAAATAGGATAAAAAATAAGATAAAAAATAAGTATAAAAATAAGATAAAAAATTAGATGAAAAATAAGTATAAAAATAAGATAAAAAATAAGTATAAAAATAAGTATAAAAATAAAATGAAAAATAAGTATAAAAATAAGATAAAAAATAAGATGAAAAATAAGTATAAAAATAAGATAAAAAATAAGATGAAAAATAAGTATAAAAATAAGATAAAAAAAAGATGAATACTAAGTATAAAAATAAGATTAAAAATAAGATAAAATATAAGATGAAAAATAAGTATAAAAATAAGATGAAAAATAAGTATAAAAATAAGTATAAAAATAAAATGAAAAATAAGTATAAAAATAAGATAAAAAATAAGATGAAAAATAAGTATAAAAATAAGATAAAAAATAAGATGAAAAATAAGTATAAAAATAAGATAAAAAAAAGATGAATACTAAGTATAAAAATAAGATTAAAAATAAGATAAAATATAAGATGAAAAATAAGTATAAAAATAAGATGAAAAATAAGATAAAAAATAAGAAGAAAAAAATAAGATAAAAAATAAGATAAAAAAATAAGTATAAAAATAAGATAAAAAATAAGATGAAAAATAAGTATAAAAATAAGATAAAAAAATAAGATGAATAATAAGTATAAAAATAAGATTAAAAATAAGATAAAATATAAGATGAAAAATCAGTATAAAAATAAGATGAAAAATAAGTATAAAAATAAAATGAAAAAAAAAGTATAAAAATAAGATGAAAAATAAGTATAAAAAAAAAATGAAAAAAAATGTATAAAAATAAGATGAAAAATAAGCATAAAAATAAGATAAAAAATTAGATGAAAAATAAGTATAAAAATAAGATGAAAAATAAGTATAAAAATAAGATAAAAAACTAGATGAAAAATAAGTATAAAAATAAGATGAAAAATAAGATAAAAATAAGATAAAAAATAAGATGAAAAATAAGTAGAAAAATAAGATGAAAAATAAGTATAAAAATAAGATAAAAAACTAGATGAAAAATAAGTATAAAAATAAGATGAAAAATAAGATAAAAATAAGATAAAAAATAAGATGAAAAATAAGTAGAAAAATAAGATGAAAAATAAGTATAAAAATAAGAAAAAAAAATTAGATGAAAAATAAGTATAAAAATAAGATGAAAAATATGATAAAAAATGAGTATAAGAATAAGATAAAAAATAAGATAAAAAATAAGTATAAAAATAAGATAAAAAAATAGGATAAAAAATAAGATAAAAATAAGTATAAAAATAAGATAAAAAATTAGATGAAAAATAAGTATAAAAATAAGATAAAAAATAAGTATAAAAATAAGATAAAAAACTAGATGAAAAATAAGTATAAAAATAAGATGAAAAATAAGATAAAAATAAGATAAAAAATAAGATGAAAAATAAGTAGAAAAATAAGATGAAAAATAAGTATAAAAATAAGAAAAAAAAATTAGATGAAAAATAAGTATAAAAATAAGATGAAAAATATGATAAAAAATGAGTATAAGAATAAGATAAAAAATAAGATAAAAAATAAGTATAAAAATAAGATAAAAAAATAGGATAAAAAATAAGATAAAAATAAGTATAAAAATAAGATAAAAAATTAGATGAAAAATAAGTATAAAAATAAGATAAAAAATAAGTATAAAAATAAGATGAAAAATTAGATGAAAAATAAGTATAAAAATAGGATAAAAAATAAGTATAAAAATAAGATGAAAAATAAGATAAAAAATAGGATAAAAAATAAGTATAAAAATAAGATGAAAAATAAGATAAAAAATAAGATAAAAAATAAGTATAAAAATAAGATAAAAAATTAGATGAAAAATAAGTATAAAAATAAGATAAAAAATAAAAAGAAAAAATAAGATGAAAAATAATATAAAAAATAAAAAGAAAAAATAAGATGAAAAATAAGATAAAAAATAAGATGAAAAATAAGTATAAAAAATAATTATAAAAATAAGATGAAAGATAAGATAAAAAATAAGATGAAAAATAAGTATAAAAATAAGATGAAAAATTAGATGAAAAATAAGTATGAAAATAGGATAAAAAATAAGTATAAAAATAAGATGAAAAATAGGATGAAAAATAAGTATAAAAAATAATTATAAAAATAAGATGAAAGATAAGATAAAAAATAAGATGAAAAATAAGTATAAAAATAAGATGAAAGATAAGATAAAAAATAAGAAGAAAAATAAGATAAAAAATAAGATGAAAAATAAGTATAAAAATAAGATTAAAAATAAGATAAAATATAAGATAAAAAATAAGATAAAAAATAAGATAAAATATAAGATAAAAAATAAGTATAAAAATAAGATGAAAAATAAAAAGAAAAAATAAGATGAAAAATAAGATAAAAAATAATATAAAAAATAAAAAGAAAAAATAAAATGAAAAATAATATAAAAAATAAAAAGAAAAAATAAAATAAAAATAAGTATTAAAATAAGATGAAAAATAAGATAAAAAATAAATATAAAAATAAGATAAAAATAAGATCAAAAATACGAAGAAAAAATAAGATTAAAAATAAGACAAAAAAATAAGTATAAAAATGCAGATGAAAAATAAGTATAAAAATAAGATATAAAATAAGATAAAAATAAGATGAAAAATAAGATAAAAAAGGATTAAAAATAAAATAAAAATTAAGTATAATAATAAGATGAAAAATGAGATGTAAAATAGAATAAAAAATAAAATGAAAAAATAAGATGAAAAAAAACTATAAAAAAAGATGAAAAATAAGATAAAAAAATAAGATGAAAAATAAGATAAAAAATAAGTATTAAAAATAAGATGAAAAATAAGATGAAAAATAAGATGAAAAATAAGATGAAAAAAAAGTATAAAAATAAGTTAAAAAATAAGATGAAAAAATAAGATGAATAATACGTATAAAAATAAGATAAAAAATAAGATGAAAAAAAAGTATAAAAATTAGATGAAAAATAAGATAAAAAATAATAAAAAAAATAAGATGAAAAATAAGATAAAAAATAGGATAAAAAATAAGATGAAAAATAAAATGAAAAATAAGATGAAAAATAAGACAAAAAAATAAGATAAAAAATAAGTATAAAAATAAGATAAAAAATAAGATGAAAAATAAGTATAAAAATAAGATAAAAAATAAGATGAAAAATAAGTATAAAAATAAGATAAAAAATAAGATGAAAAATAAGATGAAAAATAAGATGAAAAAAAAGTATAAAAATAAGTTAAAAAATAAGATGAAAAATAAGTATAAAAATAAGATGAAAAAATAAGATGAATAATACGTATAAAAATAAGATTAAAAATAAGATAAAAAATAAGATGAAAAATAAGTATAAAAATAAGATGAAAAATAAGTATAAAAATAAGATGAAAAATAAGATAAAAAATAATAAAAAAAAATAAGATGAAAAATAAGATGAAAAATAAGATAAAAAATAATAAAAAAAAATAAGATGAAAAATAAGATGAAAAATAAGATAAAAAATAAGATAAAAAAATAAGATGAAAAATAATATAAAAAATAAGTATAAAAATAAGATAAAAAATAAGATGAAAAATAAGTATAAAAATAAGATGAAAAATAAGTATAAAAATAAGATAAAAAATAAGATGAAAAATAAGTATAAAAATAAGATAAAAAATAAGATAAAAAATAAGTATAAAAATAAGATAAAAAAAAGATGAATACTAAGTATAAAAATAAGTATAAAAATAAGATAAAAAATAAGATGAAAAATAAGTATAAAAATAAGATAAAAAAATAAGATGAATAATAAGTATAAAAATAAGATAAAATATAAGATGAAAAATCAGTATAAAAATAAGATGAAAAATAAGTATAAAAATAAAATGAAAAAAAAAGTATAAAAATAAGATGAAAAATAAGTATAAAAATAAAATGAAAAAAAAAGTATAAAAATAAGATAAAAAATAAGTATAAAAATAAGATAAAAAATTAGATAAAAAATAAGTATAAAAATAGGATCAAACATAAGATGAAAAATAAGTATAAAAATAAGATGAAAAATAAGTATAAAAAAAATGTATAAAAATAAGATGAAAAATAAGCATAAAAATAAGATAAAAAATTAGATGAAAAATAAGTATAAAAATAAGATGAAAAATAAGTATAAAAATAAGATAAAAAATTAGATGAATACTAAGTATAAAAATAAGATTAAAAATAAGATAAAATATAAGATGAAAAATAAGTATAAAAATAAGATGAAAAATAAGATAAAAAATAAGAAGAAAAAAATAAGATAAAAAATAAGATAAAAAAATAAGTATAAAAATAAGATAAAAAATAAGATGAAAAATAAGTATAAAAATAAGATAAAAAAATAAGATGAATAATAAGTATAAAAATAAGATTAAAAATAAGATAAAATATAAGATGAAAAATCAGTATAAAAATAAGATGAAAAATAAGTATAAAAATAAAATGAAAAAAAAAGTATTAAAATAAGATGAAAAATAAGTATAAAAAAAATGAAAAAAAATGTATAAAAATAAGATGAAAAATAAGCATAAAAATAAGATAAAAAATTAGATGAAAAATAAGTATAAAAATAAGATGAAAAATAAGTATAAAAATAAGATAAAAAACTAGATGAAAAATAAGTATAAAAATAAGATGAAAAATAAGATAAAAATAAGATAAAAAATAAGATGAAAAATAAGTATAAAAATAAGATGAAAAATAAGATAAAAATAAGATAAAAAATAAGATGAAAAATAAGTAGAAAAATAAGATGAAAAATAAGTATAAAAATAAGAAAAAAAAATTAGATGAAAAATAAGTATAAAAATAAGATGAAAAATATGATAAAAAATGAGTATAAGAATAAGATAAAAAATAAGATAAAAAATAAGTATAAAAATAAGATAAAAAAATAGGATAAAAAATAAGATAAAAATAAGTATAAAAATAAGATAAAAAATTAGATGAAAAATAAGTATAAAAATAAGATAAAAAATAAGTATAAAAATAAGATGAAAAATTAGATGAAAAATAAGTATAAAAATAGGATAAAAAATAAGTATAAAAATAAGATGAAAAATAAGATAAAAAATAGGATAAAAAATAAGTATAAAAATAAGATGAAAAATAAGATAAAAAATAAGATAAAAAATAAGTATAAAAATAAGATAAAAAATTAGATGAAAAATAAGTATAAAAATAAGATAAAAAATAAAAAGAAAAAATAAGATGAAAAATAATATAAAAAATAAAAAGAAAAAATAAGATGAAAAATAAGATAAAAAATAAGATGAAAAATAAGTATAAAAAATAATTATAAAAATAAGATGAAAGATAAGATAAAAAATAAGATGAAAAATAAGTATAAAAATAAGATGAAAAATTAGATGAAAAATAAGTATAAAAATAGGATAAAAAATAAGTATAAAAATAAGATGAAAAATAAGATAAAAAATAGGATAAAAAATAAGTATAAAAATAAGATGAAAAATAAGATAAAAAATAAGATGAAAAATAAGTATAAAAAATAATTATAAAAATAAGATGAAAGATAAGATAAAAAATAAGATGAAAAATAAGTATAAAAATAAGATGAAAGATAAGATAAAAAATAAGAAGAAAAATAAGATAAAAAATAAGATGAAAAATAAGTATAAAAATAAGATTAAAAATAAGATAAAATATAAGATAAAAAATAAGATAAAAAATAAGAAGAAAAATAAGATAAAAAATAAGATGAAAAATAAGTATAAAAATAAGATTAAAAATAAGATAAAATATAAGATAAAAAATAAGTATAAAAATAAGATGAAAAATAAAAAGAAAAAATAAGATGAAAAATAAGATAAAAAATAATATAAAAAATAAAAAGAAAAAATAAAATGAAAAATAATATAAAAAATAAAAAGAAAAAATAAAATAAAAATAAGTATTAAAATAAGATGAAAAATAAGATAAAAAATAAATATAAAAATAAGATAAAAATAAGATCAAAAATACGAAGAAAAAATAAGATTAAAAATAAGACAAAAAAATAAGTATAAAAATGCAGATGAAAAATAAGTATAAAAATAAGATATAAAATAAGATAAAAATAAGATGAAAAATAAGATAAAAAAGGATTAAAAATAAAATGAAAATTAAGTATAATAATAAGATGAAAAATGAGATGTAAAATAGAATAAAAAATAAAATGAAAAAATAAGATGAAAAAAAACTATAAAAAAAGATGAAAAATAAGATAAAAAAATAAGATGAAAAATAAGATAAAAAATAAGTATTAAAAATAAGATGAAAAATAAGATGAAAAATAAGTATAAAAATAAGATGAAAAATAAGATAAAAAAAAGTATAAAAATAAGTATAAAAATAAGATAAAAAATAAGATGAAAAATAAGATGAAAAAAAAGTATAAAAATAAGTTAAAAAATAAGATGAAAAATAAGATGAAAAATAAGATGAAAAATAAGATGAAAAAAAAGTATAAAAATAAGTTAAAAAATAAGATGAAAAATAAGTATAAAAATAAGATGAAAAAATAAGATGAATAATACGTATAAAAATAAGATAAAAAATAAGATGAAAAATAAGTATAAAAATTAGATGAAAAATAAGATAAAAAATAATAAAAAAAATAAGATGAAAAATAAGATAAAAAATAGGATAAAAAATAAGATGAAAAATAAAATGAAAAATAAGATGAAAAATAAGACAAAAAAATAAGATAAAAAATAAGTATAAAAATAAGATAAAAAAATAAGTATAAAAATAAGATAAAAAATAAGATAAAAAGTAAGATGAAAAATAAGATGAAAAATAAGATGAAAAATAAGATAAAAAATAAGATAAAAAATAAGTATAAAAATAAGATAAAAAAATAAGATTAAAAATAAGATAACATATAAGATGATAAATAAGTATAAAAATAAGATGAAAAATAAGTTAAAAAATAAGAAGAAAAAATAAGATGAAAAATAAGATAAAAAATAAGTATAAAAATAGGATCAAACATAAGATCAAAAATACAAAGAAAAAATAAGATAAAAAATAAGTATAAAAATAGGATCTAACATAAGATCAAAAATACGAAGAAAAAATAAGATTAAAAATACGAAGAAAAAATAAATAAAAAATAAGTATAAAAATGAAGATAAAAAATAAGTATAAAAATAAGATGAAAAATAAGTATAAAAATAAGATTAAAAAGAAGATAAAATATAAGATTAAAAATAAGTATAAAAATAAGATAAAAAATAACATGAAAAATAAAATAAAAATAAGTATTAAAATAAGATGAAAAATAAGATAAAAAATAAATATAAAAATAAGATAAAAATAAGATCAAAAATACGAAAAAAAAATAAGATTAAAAATAAGACAAAAAATAAGTATAAAAATGAAGATAAAAAATAAGTATAAAAATGAAGATAAAAAATAAGTATAAAAATAAGATGAAAAATAAGTATAAAAATAAGATATAAAATAAGATAAAAATAAGATGAAAAATAAGATAAAAAAGGATTAAAAATAAAATGAAAATTAAGTATAACAATAAGATGAAAAATGAGATGTAAAATAGAATAAAAAATAAAATGAAAAAATAAGATGAAAAAAACCTATAAAAAAAGATGAAAAATAAGATAAAAAAAAAAAGATGAAAAATAAGATAAAAAATAAGTATTAAAAATAAGATGGAAAAAAAGATGAAAAATAAGTATAAAAATAAGTATAAAAATAAGATAAAAAATAAGATGAAAAATAAGATGAAAAATAAGATGAAAAAAAAGTATAAAAATAAGTTAAAAAATAAGATGAAAAATAAGTATAAAAATAAGATGAAAAAATAAGATAAAAAATAAGTATTAAAAATAAGATGAAAAATAAGATGAAAAATAAGTATAAAAATAAGATGAAAATAAGATAAAAAAAATTATAAAAATAAGTATAAAAATAAGATAAAAAATAAGATGAAAAATAAGTATAAAAATAAGATGAAAATAAAATAATTTTTTTTTATAAAAATAAGTATAAAAATAAGATAAAAAATAAGATGAAAAATAAGATGAAAAATAAGATGAAAAAAAAGTATAAAAATAAGTTAAAAAATAAGATGAAAAATAAGTATAAAAATAAGATGAAAAAATAAGATGAATAATACGTATAAAAATAAGATTAAAAATAAGATAAAAAATAAGATGAAAAATAAGTATAAAAATAAGATGAAAAATAAGATAAAAAATAATAAAAAAAAATAAGATGAAAAATAAGATGAAAAATAAGATAAAAAATAATAAAAAAAAATAAGATGAAAAATAAGATGAAAAATAAGATAAAAAATAAGATAAAAAAATAAGATGAAAAATAATATAAAAAATAAGTATTAAAAATAAGGTGAAAAATAAGATGAAAAATAAGATGAAAAATAAGATAAAAAATAAGATAAAAAATAAGATGAAAAATAAGTATAAAAATAAGATAAAAAATAAGATGAAAAATAAGTATAAAAATAAGATAAAAAATAAGATAAAAAATAAGTATAAAAATAAGATAAAAAAAAAGATGAATACTAAGTATAAAAATAAGATTAAAAATAAGATAAAATATAAGATGAAAAATAAGTATAAAAATAAGATGAAAAATAAGATAAAAAATAAGAAGAAAAAAATAAGATAAAAAATAAGATAAAAAAATAAGTATAAAAATAAGATAAAAAATAAGATGAAAAATAAGTATAAAAATAAGATAAAAAAATAAGATGAATAATAAGTATAAAAATAAGATAAAATATAAGATGAAAAATCAGTATAAAAATAAGATGAAAAATAAGTATAAAAATAAGATAAAAAAAAGATGAATACTAAGTATAAAAATAAGATTAAAAAAAAGATAAAATATAAGATGAAAAATAAGTATAAAAATAAGATGAAAAATAAGATAAAAAATAAGAAGAAAAAAATAAGATAAAAAATAAGATAAAAAAATAAGTATAAAAATAAGATAAAAAATAAGATGAAAAATAAGTATAAAAATAAGATAAAAAAATAAGATGAATAATAAGTATAAAAATAAGATAAAATATAAGATGAAAAATCAGTATAAAAATAAGATGAAAAATAAGTATAAAAATAAAATGAAAAAAAAGTATAAAAATAAGATGAAAAATAAGTATAAAAATAAAATGAAAAAAAAAGTATAAAAATAAGATGAAAAATAAGTATAAAAATAAGATAAAAAATTAGATAAAAAATAAGTATAAAAATAGGATTAAACATAAGATGAAAAATAAGTATAAAAATAAGATGAAAAATAAGTATAAAAAAAATGTATAAAAATAAGATGAAAAATAAGCATAAAAATAAGATAAAAAATTAGATGAAAAATAAGTATAAAAATAAGATGAAAAATAAGTATAAAAATAAGATAAAAAATTAGATGAAAAATAAGTGGAAAAATAAGATGAAAAATAAGTATAAAAATAAGATGAAAAATAAGATAAAAAATAAGATAAAAAATAAGATGAAAAATAAGTAGAAAAATAAGATGAAAAATAAGTATAAAAATAAGATAAAAAATAAGATGAAAAATAAGTATAAAAATAAGATAAAAAATAAGATAAAAAATAAGTATAAAAATAAGATAAAAAAAAGATGAATACTAAGTATAAAAATAAGATTAAAAATAAGATAAAAAATAAGATGAAAAATAAGTATAAAAATAAGATAAAAAAATAAGATGAATAATAAGTATAAAAATAAGATAAAATATAAGATGAAAAATCAGTATAAAAATAAGATGAAAAATAAGTATAAAAATAAAATGAAAAAAAAGTATAAAAATAAGATGAAAAATAAGTATAAAAATAAAATGAAAAAAAAAGTATAAAAATAAGATGAAAAATAAGTATAAAAATAAGATAAAAAATTAGATAAAAAATAAGTATAAAAATAGGATTAAACATAAGATGAAAAATAAGTATAAAAATAAGATGAAAAATAAGTATAAAAAAAATGTATAAAAATAAGATGAAAAATAAGCATAAAAATAAGATAAAAAATTAGATGAAAAATAAGTATAAAAATAAGATGAAAAATAAGTATAAAAATAAGATAAAAAATTAGATGAAAAATAAGTGGAAAAATAAGATGAAAAATAAGTATAAAAATAAGATGAAAAATAAGATAAAAAATAAGATAAAAAATAAGATGAAAAATAAGTAGAAAAATAAGATGAAAAATAAGTATAAAAATAAGATAAAAAATAAGATGAAAAATAAGTATAAAAATAAGATAAAAAATAAGATAAAAAATAAGTATAAAAATAAGATAAAAAAAAGATGAATACTAAGTATAAAAATAAGATTAAAAATAAGATAAAAAATAAGATGAAAAATAAGTATAAAAATAAGATAAAAAAATAAGATGAATAATAAGTATAAAAATAAGATAAAATATAAGATGAAAAATCAGTATAAAAATAAGATGAAAAATAAGTATAAAAATAAAATGAAAAAAAAAGTATAAAAATAAGATGAAAAATAAGTATAAAAATAAAATGAAAAAAAAAAGTATAAAAATAAGATGAAAAATAAGTATAAAAATAAGATAAAAAATTAGATAAAAAATAAGTATAAAAATAGGATCAAACATAAGATGAAAAATAAGTATAAAAATAAGATGAAAAATAAGTATAAAAAAAATGTATAAAAATAAGATGAAAAATAAGCATAAAAATAAGATAAAAAATTAGATGAAAAATAAGTATAAAAATAAGATGAAAAATAAGTATAAAAATAAGATAAAAAATTAGATGAAAAATAAGTAGAAAAATAAGATGAAAAATAAGTATAAAAATAAGATGAAAAATAAGATAAAAAATAAGATAAAAAAATAAGATGAAAAATAATATAAAAAATAAGTATTAAAAATAAGGTGAAAAATAAGATGAAAAATAAGATGAAAAATAAGTATAAAAATAAGATAAAAAATAAGATGAAAAATAAGTATAAAAATAAGATAAAAAAATAAGATGAATAATAAGTATAAAAATAAGATAAAATATAAGATGAAAAATCAGTATAAAAATAAGATGAAAAATAAGTATAAAAATAAAATGAAAAAAAAGTATAAAAATAAGATGAAAAATAAGTATAAAAATAAAATGAAAAAAAAAGTATAAAAATAAGATGAAAAATAAGTATAAAAATAAGATAAAAAATTAGATAAAAAATAAGTATAAAAATAGGATTAAACATAAGATGAAAAATAAGTATAAAAATAAGATGAAAAATAAGTATAAAAAAAATGTATAAAAATAAGATGAAAAATAAGCATAAAAATAAGATAAAAAATTAGATGAAAAATAAGTATAAAAATAAGATGAAAAATAAGTATAAAAATAAGATAAAAAATAAGATGAAAAATAAGTATAAAAATAAGATAAAAAATAAGATAAAAAATAAGTATAAAAATAAGATAAAAAAAAGATGAATACTAAGTATAAAAATAAGATTAAAAATAAGATAAAATATAAGATGAAAAATAAGTATAAAAATAAGATGAAAAATAAGATAAAAAATAAGAAGAAAAAAATAAGATAAAAAATAAGATAAAAAAATAAGTATAAAAATAAGATAAAAAATAAGATGAAAAATAAGTATAAAAATAAGATAAAAAAATAAGATGAATAATAAGTATAAAAATAAGATAAAATATAAGATGAAAAATCAGTATAAAAATAAGATGAAAAATAAGTATAAAAATAAAATGAAAAAAAAAGTATAAAAATAAGATGAAAAATAAGTATAAAAATAAAATGAAAAAAAAAGTATAAAAATAAGATGAAAAATAAGTATAAAAAAAATGTATAAAAATAAGATGAAAAATAAGCATAAAAATAAGATAAAAAATTAGATGAAAAATAAGTATAAAAATAAGATGAAAAATAAGTATAAAAATAAGATAAAAAATTAGATGAAAAATAAGTAGAAAAATAAGATGAAAAATAAGTATAAAAATAAGATAAAAAATTAGATGAAAAATAAGTAGAAAAATAAGATGAAAAATAAGTATAAAAATAAGATGAAAAATAAGATAAAAAATAAGATAAAAAATAAGATGAAAAATAAGTAGAAAAATAAGATGAAAAATAAGTATAAAAATAAGAAAAAAAATTAGATGAAAAATAAGTATAAAAATAAGATGAAAAATATGATAAAAAATGAGTATAAGAATAAGATAAAAAATAAGTATAAAAATAAGATAAAAAAATAGGATAAAAAATAAGATAAAAAATAAGTATAAAAATAAGATAAAAAATTAGATGAAAAATAAGTATAAAAATAAGATAAAAAATAAGTATAAAAATAAGTATAAAAATAAAATGAAAAATAAGTATAAAAATAAGATAAAAAATAAGATGAAAAATAAGTATAAAAATAAGATAAAAAATAAGATGAAAAATAAGTATAAAAATAAGATAAAAAAAAGATGAATACTAAGTATAAAAATAAGATTAAAAATAAGATAAAATATAAGATGAAAAATAAGTATAAAAATAAGATGAAAAATAAGTATAAAAATAAGTATAAAAATAAAAGGAAAATAAGTATAAAAATAAGATAAAAAATAAGATGAAAAATAAGTATAAAAATAAGATAAAAAATAAGATGAAAAATAAGTATAAAAATAAGATAAAAAAAAGATGAATACTAAGTATAAAAATAAGATTAAAAATAAGATAAAATATAAGATGAAAAATAAGTATAAAAATAAGATGAAAAATAAGATAAAAAATAAGAAGAAAAAAATAAGATAAAAAATAAGATAAAAAAATAAGTATAAAAATAAGATAAAAAATAAGATGAAAAATAAGTATAAAAATAAGATAAAAAAATAAGATGAATAATAAGTATAAAAATAAGATTAAAAATAAGATAAAATATAAGATGAAAAATCAGTATAAAAATAAGATGAAAAATAAGTATAAAAATAAAATGAAAAAAAAAGTATAAAAATAAGATGAAAAATAAGTATAAAAAAAAAATGAAAAAAAATGTATAAAAATAAGATGAAAAATAAGCATAAAAATAAGATAAAAAATTAGATGAAAAATAAGTATAAAAATAAGATGAAAAATAAGTATAAAAATAAGATAAAAAACTAGATGAAAAATAAGTATAAAAATAAGATGAAAAATAAGATAAAAATAAGATAAAAAATAAGATGAAAAATAAGTAGAAAAATAAGATGAAAAATAAGTATAAAAATAAGATAAAAAACTAGATGAAAAATAAGTATAAAAATAAGATGAAAAATAAGATAAAAATAAGATAAAAAATAAGATGAAAAATAAGTAGAAAAATAAGATGAAAAATAAGTATAAAAATAAGAAAAAAAAATTAGATGAAAAATAAGTATAAAAATAAGATGAAAAATATGATAAAAAATGAGTATAAGAATAAGATAAAAAATAAGATAAAAAATAAGTATAAAAATAAGATAAAAAAATAGGATAAAAAATAAGATAAAAATAAGTATAAAAATAAGATAAAAAATTAGATGAAAAATAAGTATAAAAATAAGATAAAAAATAAGTATAAAAATAAGATGAAAAATTAGATGAAAAATAAGTATAAAAATAGGATAAAAAATAAGTATAAAAATAAGATGAAAAATAAGATAAAAAATAGGATAAAAAATAAGTATAAAAATAAGATGAAAAATAAGATAAAAAATAAGATAAAAAATAAGTATAAAAATAAGATAAAAAATTAGATGAAAAATAAGTATAAAAATAAGATAAAAAATAAAAAGAAAAAATAAGATGAAAAATAATATAAAAAATAAAAAGAAAAAATAAGATGAAAAATAAGATAAAAAATAAGATGAAAAATAAGTATAAAAAATAATTATAAAAATAAGATGAAAGATAAGATAAAAAATAAGATGAAAAATAAGTATAAAAATAAGATGAAAAATTAGATGAAAAATAAGTATGAAAATAGGATAAAAAATAAGTATAAAAATAAGATGAAAAATAAGATAAAAAATAGGATGAAAAATAAGTATAAAAAATAATTATAAAAATAAGATGAAAGATAAGATAAAAAATAAGAAGAAAAATAAGATAAAAAATAAGATGAAAAATAAGTATAAAAATAAGATTAAAAATAAGATAAAATATAAGATAAAAAATAAGTATAAAAATAAGATGAAAAATAAGTATAAAAATAAGATAAAAAATAAGATGAATAATAAGTATAAAAATAAGATAAAATATAAGATGAAAAATCAGTATAAAAATAAGATGAAAAATAAGTATAAAAATAAAATGAAAAAAAAAGTATAAAAATAAGATGAAAAATAAGTATAAAAATAAAATGAAAAAAAAAGTATAAAAATAAGATGAAAAATAAGTATAAAAATAAGATAAAAAATTAGATAAAAAATAAGTATAAAAATAGGATCAAACATAAGATGAAAAATAAGTATAAAAATAAGATGAAAAATAAGTATAAAAAAAATGTATAAAAATAAGATGAAAAATAAGC
Source organism: Mixophyes australis (assembly GCA_036250195.1). Lineage (NCBI taxonomy): Eukaryota > Metazoa > Chordata > Amphibia > Anura > Limnodynastidae > Mixophyes > Mixophyes australis. Next base: position 286,411,598 of record JAVHZZ010000003.1, on the reverse strand, counting down.
ATAAAAATAAGATAAAAAATTAGATGAAAAATAAGTATAAAAATAAGATGAAAAATAAGTATAAAAATAAGATAAAAAATTAGATGAATACTAAGTATAAAAATAAGATTAAAAATAAGATAAAATATAAGATGAAAAATAAGTATAAAAATAAGATGAAAAATAAGATAAAAAATAAGAAGAAAAAAATAAGATAAAAAATAAGATAAAAAAATAAGTATAAAAATAAGATAAAAAATAAGATGAAAAATAAGTATAAAAATAAGATAAAAAAATAAGATGAATAATAAGTATAAAAATAAGATTAAAAATAAGATAAAATATAAGATGAAAAATCAGTATAAAAATAAGATGAAAAATAAGTATAAAAATAAAATGAAAAAAAAGTATAAAAATAAGATGAAAAATAAGTATAAAAAAAATGAAAAAAAATGTATAAAAATAAGATGAAAAATAAGCATAAAAATAAGATAAAAAATAAGATGAAAAATAAGTATAAAAATAAGATGAAAAATAAGATAAAAATAAGATAAAAAATAAGATGAAAAATAAGTAGAAAAATAAGATGAAAAATAAGTATAAAAATAAGAAAAAAAAATTAGATGAAAAATAAGTATAAAAATAAGATGAAAAATATGATAAAAAATGAGTATAAGAATAAGATAAAAAATAAGATAAAAAATAAGTATAAAAATAAGATAAAAAAATAGGATAAAAAATAAGATAAAAATAAGTATAAAAATAAGATAAAAAATTAGATGAAAAATAAGTATAAAAATAAGATAAAAAATAAGTATAAAAATAAGATGAAAAATTAGATGAAAAATAAGTATAAAAATAGGATAAAAAATAAGTATAAAAATAAGATGAAAAATAAGATAAAAAATAGGATAAAAAATAAGTATAAAAATAAGATGAAAAATAAGATAAAAAATAAGATAAAAAATAAGTATAAAAATAAGATAAAAAATTAGATGAAAAATAAGTATAAAAATAAGATAAAAAATAAAAAGAAAAAATAAGATGAAAAATAATATAAAAAATAAAAAGAAAAAATAAGATGAAAAATAAGATAAAAAATAAGATGAAAAATAAGTATAAAAAATAATTATAAAAATAAGATGAAAGATAAGATAAAAAATAAGATGAAAAATAAGTATAAAAATAAGATGAAAAATTAGATGAAAAATAAGTATAAAAATAGGATAAAAAATAAGTATAAAAATAAGATGAAAAATAAGATAAAAAATAGGATAAAAAATAAGTATAAAAATAAGATGAAAAATAAGATAAAAAATAAGATGAAAAATAAGTATAAAAAATAATTATAAAAATAAGATGAAAGATAAGATAAAAAATAAGATGAAAAATAAGTATAAAAATAAGATGAAAGATAAGATAAAAAATAAGAAGAAAAATAAGATAAAAAATAAGATGAAAAATAAGTATAAAAATAAGATTAAAAATAAGATAAAATATAAGATAAAAAATAAGATAAAAAATAAGAAGAAAAATAAGATAAAAAATAAGATGAAAAATAAGTATAAAAATAAGATTAAAAATAAGATAAAATATAAGATAAAAAATAAGTATAAAAATAAGATGAAAAATAAAAAGAAAAAATAAGATGAAAAATAAGATAAAAAATAATATAAAAAATAAAAAGAAAAAATAAAATGAAAAATAATATAAAAAATAAAAAGAAAAAATAAAATAAAAATAAGTATTAAAATAAGATGAAAAATAAGATAAAAAATAAATATAAAAATAAGATAAAAATAAGATCAAAAATACGAAGAAAAAATAAGATTAAAAATAAGACAAAAAAATAAGTATAAAAATGCAGATGAAAAATAAGTATAAAAATAAGATATAAAATAAGATAAAAATAAGATGAAAAATAAGATAAAAAAGGATTAAAAATAAAATGAAAATTAAGTATAATAATAAGATGAAAAATGAGATGTAAAATAGAATAAAAAATAAAATGAAAAAATAAGATGAAAAAAAACTATAAAAAAAGATGAAAAATAAGATAAAAAAATAAGATGAAAAATAAGATAAAAAATAAGTATTAAAAATAAGATGAAAAATAAGATGAAAAATAAGTATAAAAATAAGATGAAAAATAAGATAAAAAAAAGTATAAAAATAAGTATAAAAATAAGATAAAAAATAAGATGAAAAATAAGATGAAAAATAAGATGAAAAAAAAGTATAAAAATAAGTTAAAAAATAAGATGAAAAATAAGATGAAAAATAAGATGAAAAATAAGATGAAAAAAAAGTATAAAAATAAGTTAAAAAATAAGATGAAAAATAAGTATAAAAATAAGATGAAAAAATAAGATGAATAATACGTATAAAAATAAGATAAAAAATAAGATGAAAAATAAGTATAAAAATTAGATGAAAAATAAGATAAAAAATAATAAAAAAAATAAGATGAAAAATAAGATAAAAAATAGGATAAAAAATAAGATGAAAAATAAAATGAAAAATAAGATGAAAAATAAGACAAAAAAATAAGATAAAAAATAAGTATAAAAATAAGATAAAAAAATAAGTATAAAAATAAGATAAAAAATAAGATAAAAAGTAAGATGAAAAATAAGATGAAAAATAAGATGAAAAATAAGATAAAAAATAAGATAAAAAATAAGTATAAAAATAAGATAAAAAAATAAGATTAAAAATAAGATAACATATAAGATGATAAATAAGTATAAAAATAAGATGAAAAATAAGTTAAAAAATAAGAAGAAAAAATAAGATGAAAAATAAGATAAAAAATAAGTATAAAAATAGGATCAAACATAAGATCAAAAATACAAAGAAAAAATAAGATAAAAAATAAGTATAAAAATAGGATCTAACATAAGATCAAAAATACGAAGAAAAAATAAGATTAAAAATACGAAGAAAAAATAAATAAAAAATAAGTATAAAAATGAAGATAAAAAATAAGTATAAAAATAAGATGAAAAATAAGTATAAAAATAAGATTAAAAAGAAGATAAAATATAAGATTAAAAATAAGTATAAAAATAAGATAAAAAATAACATGAAAAATAAAATAAAAATAAGTATTAAAATAAGATGAAAAATAAGATAAAAAATAAATATAAAAATAAGATAAAAATAAGATCAAAAATACGAAAAAAAAATAAGATTAAAAATAAGACAAAAAATAAGTATAAAAATGAAGATAAAAAATAAGTATAAAAATGAAGATAAAAAATAAGTATAAAAATAAGATGAAAAATAAGTATAAAAATAAGATAAAAAATAAGTATTAAAAATAAGATGGAAAAAAAGATGAAAAATAAGTATAAAAATAAGTATAAAAATAAGATAAAAAATAAGATGAAAAATAAGATGAAAAATAAGATGAAAAAAAAGTATAAAAATAAGTTAAAAAATAAGATAAAAAAATAAGTATTAAAAATAAGATGAAAAATAAGATGAAAAATAAGTATAAAAATAAGATGAAAATAAGATAAAAAAAATTATAAAAATAAGTATAAAAATAAGATAAAAAATAAGATGAAAAATAAGTATAAAAATAAGATGAAAATAAAATAATTTTTTTTTATAAAAATAAGTATAAAAATAAGATAAAAAATAAGATGAAAAATAAGATGAAAAATAAGATGAAAAAAAAGTATAAAAATAAGTTAAAAAATAAGATGAAAAATAAGTATAAAAATAAGATGAAAAAATAAGATGAATAATACGTATAAAAATAAGATTAAAAATAAGATAAAAAATAAGATGAAAAATAAGTATAAAAATAAGATGAAAAATAAGATAAAAAATAATAAAAAAAAATAAGATGAAAAATAAGATGAAAAATAAGATGAAAAATAAGTATAAAAATAAGAAAAAAAAATTAGATGAAAAATAAGTATAAAAATAAGATGAAAAATATGATAAAAAATGAGTATAAGAATAAGATAAAAAATAAGATAAAAAATAAGTATAAAAATAAGATAAAAAAATAGGATAAAAAATAAGATAAAAATAAGTATAAAAATAAGATAAAAAATTAGATGAAAAATAAGTATAAAAATAAGATAAAAAATAAGTATAAAAATAAGATGAAAAATTAGATGAAAAATAAGTATAAAAATAGGATAAAAAATAAGTATAAAAATAAGATGAAAAATAAGATAAAAAATAGGATAAAAAATAAGTATAAAAATAAGATGAAAAATAAGATAAAAAATAAGATAAAAAATAAGTATAAAAATAAGATAAAAAATTAGATGAAAAATAAGTATAAAAATAAGATAAAAAATAAAAAGAAAAAATAAGATGAAAAATAATATAAAAAATAAAAAGAAAAAATAAGATGAAAAATAAGATAAAAAATAAGATGAAAAATAAGTATAAAAAATAATTATAAAAATAAGATGAAAGATAAGATAAAAAATAAGATGAAAAATAAGTATAAAAATAAGATGAAAAATTAGATGAAAAATAAGTATAAAAATAGGATAAAAAATAAGTATAAAAATAAGATGAAAAATAAGATAAAAAATAGGATAAAAAATAAGTATAAAAATAAGATGAAAAATAAGATAAAAAATAAGATGAAAAATAAGTATAAAAAATAATTATAAAAATAAGATGAAAGATAAGATAAAAAATAAGATGAAAAATAAGTATAAAAATAAGATGAAAGATAAGATAAAAAATAAGAAGAAAAATAAGATAAAAAATAAGATGAAAAATAAGTATAAAAATAAGATTAAAAATAAGATAAAATATAAGATAAAAAATAAGATAAAAAATAAGAAGAAAAATAAGATAAAAAATAAGATGAAAAATAAGTATAAAAATAAGATTAAAAATAAGATAAAATATAAGATAAAAAATAAGTATAAAAATAAGATGAAAAATAAAAAGAAAAAATAAGATGAAAAATAAGATAAAAAATAATATAAAAAATAAAAAGAAAAAATAAAATGAAAAATAATATAAAAAATAAAAATAAAAAATAAAATAAAAATAAGTATTAAAATAAGATGAAAAATAAGATAAAAAATAAATATAAAAATAAGATAAAAATAAGATCAAAAATACGAAGAAAAAATAAGATTAAAAATAAGACAAAAAAATAAGTATAAAAATGCAGATGAAAAATAAGTATAAAAATAAGATATAAAATAAGATAAAAATAAGATGAAAAATAAGATAAAAAAGGATTAAAAATAAAATGAAAATTAAGTATAATAATAAGATGAAAAATGAGATGTAAAATAGAATAAAAAATAAAATGAAAAAATAAGATGAAAAAAAACTATAAAAAAAGATGAAAAATAAGATAAAAAAATAAGATGAAAAATAAGATAAAAAATAAGTATTAAAAATAAGATGAAAAATAAGATGAAAAATAAGTATAAAAATAAGATGAAAAATAAGATAAAAAAAAGTATAAAAATAAGTATAAAAATAAGATAAAAAATAAGATGAAAAATAAGATGAAAAAAAAGTATAAAAATAAGTTAAAAAATAAGATGAAAAATAAGATGAAAAATAAGATGAAAAATAAGATGAAAAAAAAGTATAAAAATAAGTTAAAAAATAAGATGAAAAATAAGTATAAAAATAAGATGAAAAAATAAGATGAATAATACGTATAAAAATAAGATAAAAAATAAGATGAAAAATAAGTATAAAAATTAGATGAAAAATAAGATAAAAAATAATAAAAAAAATAAGATGAAAAATAAGATAAAAAATAGGATAAAAAATAAGATGAAAAATAAAATGAAAAATAAGATGAAAAATAAGACAAAAAAATAAGATAAAAAATAAGTATAAAAATAAGATAAAAAAATAAGTATAAAAATAAGATAAAAAATAAGATAAAAAGTAAGATGAAAAATAAGATGAAAAATAAGATGAAAAATAAGATAAAAAATAAGATAAAAAATAAGTATAAAAATAAGATAAAAAAATAAGATTAAAAATAAGATAACATATAAGATGATAAATAAGTATAAAAATAAGATGAAAAATAAGTTAAAAAATAAGAAGAAAAAATAAGATGAAAAATAAGATAAAAAATAAGTATAAAAATAGGATCAAACATAAGATCAAAAATACAAAGAAAAAATAAGATAAAAAATAAGTATAAAAATAGGATCTAACATAAGATCAAAAATACGAAGAAAAAATAAGATTAAAAATACGAAGAAAAAATAAATAAAAAATAAGTATAAAAATGAAGATAAAAAATAAGTATAAAAATAAGATGAAAAATAAGTATAAAAATAAGATTAAAAAGAAGATAAAATATAAGATGAAAAATAAATATAAAAATAAGATAAAAATAAGATCAAAAATACGAAAAAAAAATAAGATTAAAAATAAGACAAAAAATAAGTATAAAAATGAAGATAAAAAATAAGTATAAAAATGAAGATAAAAAATAAGTATAAAAATAAGATGAAAAATAAGTATAAAAATAAGATAAAAAATAAGTATTAAAAATAAGATGGAAAAAAAGATGAAAAATAAGTATAAAAATAAGTATAAAAATAAGATAAAAAATAAGATGAAAAATAAGATGAAAAATAAGATGAAAAAAAAGTATAAAAATAAGTTAAAAAATAAGATAAAAAAATAAGTATTAAAAATAAGATGAAAAATAAGATGAAAAATAAGTATAAAAATAAGATGAAAATAAGATAAAAAAAATTATAAAAATAAGTATAAAAATAAGATAAAAAATAAGATGAAAAATAAGTATAAAAATAAGATGAAAATAAAATAATTTTTTTTTATAAAAATAAGTATAAAAATAAGATAAAAAATAAGATGAAAAATAAGATGAAAAATAAGATGAAAAAAAAGTATAAAAATAAGTTAAAAAATAAGATGAAAAATAAGTATAAAAATAAGATGAAAAAATAAGATGAATAATACGTATAAAAATAAGATTAAAAATAAGATAAAAAATAAGATGAAAAATAAGTATAAAAATAAGATGAAAAATAAGATAAAAAATAATAAAAAAAAATAAGATGAAAAATAAGATGAAAAATAAGATAAAAAATAATAAAAAAAAATAAGATAAAAAAATAAGATGAAAAATAATATAAAAAATAAGTATTAAAAATAAGGTGAAAAATAAGATGAAAAATAAGATGAAAAATAAGATAAAAAATAAGATAAAAAATAAGATGAAAAATAAGTATAAAAATAAGATAAAAAATAAGATGAAAAATAAGTATAAAAATAAGATAAAAAATAAGATAAAAAATAAGTATAAAAATAAGATAAAAAAAAAGATGAATACTAAGTATAAAAATAAGATTAAAAATAAGATAAAATATAAGATGAAAAATAAGTATAAAAATAAGATGAAAAATAAGATAAAAAATAAGAAGAAAAAAATAAGATAAAAAATAAGATAAAAAAATAAGTATAAAAATAAGATAAAAAATAAGATGAAAAATAAGTATAAAAATAAGATAAAAAAATAAGATGAATAATAAGTATAAAAATAAGATAAAATATAAGATGAAAAATCAGTATAAAAATAAGATGAAAAATAAGTATAAAAATAAGATAAAAAAAAGATGAATACTAAGTATAAAAATAAGATTAAAAAAAAGATAAAATATAAGATGAAAAATAAGTATAAAAATAAGATGAAAAATAAGATAAAAAATAAGAAGAAAAAAATAAGATAAAAAATAAGATAAAAAAATAAGTATAAAAATAAGATAAAAAATAAGATGAAAAATAAGTATAAAAATAAGATAAAAAAATAAGATGAATAATAAGTATAAAAATAAGATAAAATATAAGATGAAAAATCAGTATAAAAATAAGATGAAAAATAAGTATAAAAATAAAATGAAAAAAAAGTATAAAAATAAGATGAAAAATAAGTATAAAAATAAAATGAAAAAAAAAGTATAAAAATAAGATGAAAAATAAGTATAAAAATAAGATAAAAAATTAGATAAAAAATAAGTATAAAAATAGGATTAAACATAAGATGAAAAATAAGTATAAAAATAAGATGAAAAATAAGTATAAAAAAAATGTATAAAAATAAGATGAAAAATCAGCATAAAAATAAGATAAAAAATTAGATGAAAAATAAGTATAAAAATAAGATGAAAAATAAGTATAAAAATAAGATAAAAAATTAGATGAAAAATAAGTGGAAAAATAAGATGAAAAATAAGTATAAAAATAAGATGAAAAATAAGATAAAAAATAAGATAAAAAATAAGATGAAAAATAAGTAGAAAAATAAGATGAAAAATAAGTATAAAAATAAGATAAAAAATAAGATGAAAAATAAGTATAAAAATAAGATAAAAAATAAGATAAAAAATAAGTATAAAAATAAGATAAAAAAAAGATGAATACTAAGTATAAAAATAAGATTAAAAATAAGATAAAATATAAGATGAAAAATAAGTATAAAAATAAGATGAAAAATAAGATAAAAAATAAGAAGAAAAAAATAAGATAAAAAATAAGATAAAAAAATCAGTATAAAAATAAGATGAAAAATAAGTATAAAAATAAAATGAAAAAAAAGTATAAAAATAAGATGAAAAATAAGTATAAAAATAAAATGAAAAAAAAAGTATAAAAATAAGATGAAAAATAAGTATAAAAATAAGATAAAAAATTAGATAAAAAATAAGTATAAAAATAGGATTAAACATAAGATGAAAAATAAGTATAAAAATAAGATGAAAAATAAGTATAAAAAAAATGTATAAAAATAAGATGAAAAATAAGCATAAAAATAAGATAAAAAATTAGATGAAAAATAAGTATAAAAATAAGATGAAAAATAAGTATAAAAATAAGATAAAAAATTAGATGAAAAATAAGTGGAAAAATAAGATGAAAAATAAGTATAAAAATAAGATGAAAAATAAGATAAAAAATAAGATAAAAAATAAGATGAAAAATAAGTAGAAAAATAAGATGAAAAATAAGTATAAAAATAAGATAAAAAATAAGATGAAAAATAAGTATAAAAATAAGATAAAAAATAAGATAAAAAATAAGTATAAAAATAAGATAAAAAAAAGATGAATACTAAGTATAAAAATAAGATTAAAAATAAGATAAAATATAAGATGAAAAATAAGTATAAAAATAAGATGAAAAATAAGATAAAAAATAAGAAGAAAAAAATAAGATAAAAAATAAGATAAAAAAATAAGTATAAAAATAAGATAAAAAATAAGATGAAAAATAAGTATAAAAATAAGATAAAAAAATAAGATGAATAATAAGTATAAAAATAAGATAAAATATAAGATGAAAAATCAGTATAAAAATAAGATGAAAAATAAGTATAAAAATAAAATGAAAAAAAAAGTATAAAAATAAGATGAAAAATAAGTATAAAAATAAAATGAAAAAAAAAGTATAAAAATAAGATGAAAAATAAGTATAAAAATAAGATAAAAAATTAGATAAAAAATAAGTATAAAAATAGGATCAAACATAAGATGAAAAATAAGTATAAAAATAAGATGAAAAATAAGTATAAAAAAAATGTATAAAAATAAGATGAAAAATAAGCATAAAAATAAGATAAAAAATTAGATGAAAAATAAGTATAAAAATAAGATGAAAAATAAGTATAAAAATAAGATAAAAAATTAGATGAAAAATAAGTAGAAAAATAAGATGAAAAATAAGTATAAAAATAAGATGAAAAATAAGATAAAAAATAAGATAAAAAAATAAGATGAAAAATAATATAAAAAATAAGTATTAAAAATAAGGTGAAAAATAAGATGAAAAATAAGATGAAAAATAAGATAAAAAATAAGATAAAAAATTGATGAAAAATAAGTATAAAAATAAGATAAAAAATAAGATGAAAAATAAGTATAAAAATAAGATAAAAAATAAGATAAAAAATAAGTATAAAAATAAGATAAAAAAAAGATGAATACTAAGTATAAAAATAAGATTAAAAATAAGATAAAATATAAGATGAAAAATAAGTATAAAAATAAGATGAAAAATAAGATAAAAAATAAGAAGAAAAAAATAAGATAAAAAATAAGATAAAAAAATAAGTATAAAAATAAGATAAAAAATAAGATGAAAAATAAGTATAAAAATAAGATAAAAAAATAAGATGAATAATAAGTATAAAAATAAGATAAAATATAAGATGAAAAATCAGTATAAAAATAAGATGAAAAATAAGTATAAAAATAAAATGAAAAAAAAAGTATAAAAATAAGATGAAAAATAAGTATAAAAATAAAATGAAAAAAAAAGTATAAAAATAAGATGAAAAATAAGTATAAAAATAAGATAAAAAATTAGATAAAAAATAAGTATAAAAATAGGATCAAACATAAGATGAAAAATAAGTATAAAAATAAGATGAAAAATAAGTATAAAAAAAATGTATAAAAATAAGATGAAAAATAAGCATAAAAATAAGATAAAAAATTAGATGAAAAATAAGTATAAAAATAAGATGAAAAATAAGTATAAAAATAAGATAAAAAATTAGATGAAAAATAAGTAGAAAAATAAGATGAAAAATAAGTATAAAAATAAGATGAAAAATAAGATAAAAAATAAGATAAAAAAATAAGATGAAAAATAATATAAAAAATAAGTATTAAAAATAAGGTGAAAAATAAGATGAAAAATAAGATGAAAAATAAGATAAAAAATAAGATAAAAAATAAGATGAAAAATAAGTATAAAAATAAGATAAAAAATAAGATGAAAAATAAGTATAAAAATAAGATAAAAAATAAGATGAAAAATAAGTATAAAAATAAGATAAAAAAATAAGATGAATAATAAGTATAAAAATAAGATAAAATATAAGATGAAAAATCAGTATAAAAATAAGATGAAAAATAAGTATAAAAATAAAATGAAAAAAAAGTATAAAAATAAGATGAAAAATAAGTATAAAAATAAAATGAAAAAAAAAGTATAAAAATAAGATGAAAAATAAGTATAAAAATAAGATAAAAAATTAGATAAAAAATAAGTATAAAAATAGGATTAAACATAAGATGAAAAATAAGTATAAAAATAAGATGAAAAATAAGTATAAAAAAAATGTATAAAAATAAGATGAAAAATAAGCATAAAAATAAGATAAAAAATTAGATGAAAAATAAGTATAAAAATAAGATGAAAAATAAGTATAAAAATAAGATAAAAAATTAGATGAAAAATAAGTGGAAAAATAAGATGAAAAATAAGTATAAAAATAAGATGAAAAATAAGATAAAAAATAAGATAAAAAATAAGATGAAAAATAAGTAGAAAAATAAGATGAAAAATAAGTATAAAAATAAGATAAAAAATAAGATGAAAAATAAGTATAAAAATAAGATAAAAAATAAGATAAAAAATAAGTATAAAAATAAGATAAAAAAAAGATGAATACTAAGTATAAAAATAAGATTAAAAATAAGATAAAATATAAGATGAAAAATAAGTATAAAAATAAGATGAAAAATAAGATAAAAAATAAGAAGAAAAAAATAAGATAAAAAATAAGATAAAAAAATAAGTATAAAAATAAGATAAAAAATAAGATGAAAAATAAGTATAAAAATAAGATAAAAAAATAAGATGAATAATAAGTATAAAAATAAAATGAAAAAAAAAGTATAAAAATAAGATGAAAAATAAGTATAAAAATAAAATGAAAAAAAAAGTATAAAAATAAGATGAAAAATAAGTATAAAAATAAGATAAAAAATTAGATAAAAAATAAGTATAAAAATAGGATCAAACATAAGATGAAAAATAAGTATAAAAATAAGATGAAAAATAAGTATAAAAAAAATGTATAAAAATAAGATGAAAAATAAGCATAAAAATAAGATAAAAAATTAGATGAAAAATAAGTATAAAAATAAGATGAAAAATAAGTATAAAAATAAGATAAAAAATTAGATGAAAAATAAGTAGAAAAATAAGATGAAAAATAAGTATAAAAATAAGATGAAAAATAAGATAAAAAATAAGATAAAAAAATAAGATAAAAAATAATATAAAAAATAAGTATTAAAAATAAGGTGAAAAATAAGATGAAAAATAAGTATAAAAATAAGATAAAAAATAAGATGAAAAATAAGTATAAAAATAAGATAAAAAATAAGATAAAAAATAAGTATAAAAATAAGATAAAAAAAAGATGAATACTAAGTATAAAAATAAGATTAAAAATAAGATAAAATATAAGATGAAAAATAAGTATAAAAATAAGATGAAAAATAAGATAAAAAATAAGAAGAAAAAAATAAGATAAAAAATAAGATAAAAAAATAAGTATAAAAATAAGATAAAAAATAAGATGAAAAATAAGTATAAAAATAAGATAAAAAAATAAGATGAATAATAAGTATAAAAATAAGATAAAATATAAGATGAAAAATCAGTATAAAAATAAGATGAAAAATAAGTATAAAAATAAAATGAAAAAAAAAGTATAAAAATAAGATGAAAAATAAGTATAAAAATAAAATGAAAAAAAAAGTATAAAAATAAGATGAAAAATAAGTATAAAAATAAGATAAAAAATTAGATAAAAAATAAGTATAAAAATAGGATCAAACATAAGATGAAAAATAAGTATAAAAATAAGATGAAAAATAAGTATAAAAAAAATGTATAAAAATAAGATGAAAAATAAGCATAAAAATAAGATAAAAAATTAGATGAAAAATAAGTATAAAAATAAGATGAAAAATAAGTATAAAAATAAGATAAAAAATTAGATGAAAAATAAGTAGAAAAATAAGATGAAAAATAAGTATAAAAATAAGATGAAAAATAAGATAAAAAATAAGATAAAAAAATAAGATGAAAAATAATATAAAAAATAAGTATTAAAAATAAGGTGAAAAATAAGATGAAAAATAAGATGAAAAATAAGATAAAAAATAAGATAAAAAATTGATGAAAAATAAGTATAAAAATAAGATAAAAAATAAGATGAAAAATAAGTATAAAAATAAGATAAAAAATAAGATAAAAAATAAGTATAAAAATAAGATAAAAAAAAGATGAATACTAAGTATAAAAATAAGATTAAAAATAAGATAAAATATAAGATGAAAAATAAGTATAAAAATAAGATGAAAAATAAGATAAAAAATAAGAAGAAAAAAATAAGATAAAAAATAAGATAAAAAAATAAGTATAAAAATAAGATAAAAAATAAGATGAAAAATAAGTATAAAAATAAGATAAAAAAATAAGATGAATAATAAGTATAAAAATAAGATAAAATATAAGATGAAAAATCAGTATAAAAATAAGATGAAAAATAAGTATAAAAATAAAATGAAAAAAAAAGTATAAAAATAAGATGAAAAATAAGTATAAAAATAAAATGAAAAAAAAAGTATAAAAATAAGATGAAAAATAAGTATAAAAATAAGATAAAAAATTAGATAAAAAATAAGTATAAAAATAGGATCAAACATAAGATGAAAAATAAGTATAAAAATAAGATGAAAAATAAGTATAAAAAAAATGTATAAAAATAAGATGAAAAATAAGCATAAAAATAAGATAAAAAATTAGATGAAAAATAAGTATAAAAATAAGATGAAAAATAAGTATAAAAATAAGATAAAAAATTAGATGAAAAATAAGTAGAAAAATAAGATGAAAAATAAGTATAAAAATAAGATGAAAAATAAGATAAAAAATAAGATAAAAAAATAAGATGAAAAATAATATAAAAAATAAGTATTAAAAATAAGGTGAAAAATAAGATGAAAAATAAGATGAAAAATAAGATAAAAAATAAGATAAAAAATAAGATGAAAAATAAGTATAAAAATAAGATAAAAAATAAGATGAAAAATAAGTATAAAAATAAGATAAAAAATAAGATGAAAAATAAGTATAAAAATAAGATAAAAAAATAAGATGAATAATAAGTATAAAAATAAGATAAAATATAAGATGAAAAATCAGTATAAAAATAAGATGAAAAATAAGTATAAAAATAAAATGAAAAAAAAGTATAAAAATAAGATGAAAAATAAGTATAAAAATAAAATGAAAAAAAAAGTATAAAAATAAGATGAAAAATAAGTATAAAAATAAGATAAAAAATTAGATAAAAAATAAGTATAAAAATAGGATTAAACATAAGATGAAAAATAAGTATAAAAATAAGATGAAAAATAAGTATAAAAAAAATGTATAAAAATAAGATGAAAAATAAGCATAAAAATAAGATAAAAAATTAGATGAAAAATAAGTATAAAAATAAGATGAAAAATAAGTATAAAAATAAGATAAAAAATTAGATGAAAAATAAGTGGAAAAATAAGATGAAAAATAAGTATAAAAATAAGATGAAAAATAAGATAAAAAATAAGATAAAAAATAAGATGAAAAATAAGTAGAAAAATAAGATGAAAAATAAGTATAAAAATAAGATAAAAAATAAGATGAAAAATAAGTATAAAAATAAGATAAAAAATAAGATAAAAAATAAGTATAAAAATAAGATAAAAAAAAGATGAATACTAAGTATAAAAATAAGATTAAAAATAAGATAAAATATAAGATGAAAAATAAGTATAAAAATAAGATGAAAAATAAGATAAAAAATAAGAAGAAAAAAATAAGATAAAAAATAAGATAAAAAAATAAGTATAAAAATAAGATAAAAAATAAGATGAAAAATAAGTATAAAAATAAGATAAAAAAATAAGATGAATAATAAGTATAAAAATAAAATGAAAAAAAAAGTATAAAAATAAGATGAAAAATAAGTATAAAAATAAAATGAAAAAAAAAGTATAAAAATAAGATGAAAAATAAGTATAAAAATAAGATAAAAAATTAGATAAAAAATAAGTATAAAAATAGGATCAAACATAAGATGAAAAATAAGTATAAAAATAAGATGAAAAATAAGTATAAAAAAAATGTATAAAAATAAGATGAAAAATAAGCATAAAAATAAGATAAAAAATTAGATGAAAAATAAGTATAAAAATAAGATGAAAAATAAGTATAAAAATAAGATAAAAAATTAGATGAAAAATAAGTAGAAAAATAAGATGAAAAATAAGTATAAAAATAAGATGAAAAATAAGATAAAAAATAAGATAAAAAAATAAGATGAAAAATAATATAAAAAATAAGTATTAAAAATAAGGTGAAAAATAAGATGAAAAATAAGTATAAAAATAAGATAAAAAATAAGATGAAAAATAAGTATAAAAATAAGATAAAAAATAAGATAAAAAATAAGTATAAAAATAAGATAAAAAAAAGATGAATACTAAGTATAAAAATAAGATTAAAAATAAGATAAAATATAAGATGAAAAATAAGTATAAAAATAAGATGAAAAATAAGATAAAAAATAAGAAGAAAAAAATAAGATAAAAAATAAGATAAAAAAATAAGTATAAAAATAAGATAAAAAATAAGATGAAAAATAAGTATAAAAATAAGATAAAAAAATAAGATGAATAATAAGTATAAAAATAAGATAAAATATAAGATGAAAAATCAGTATAAAAATAAGATGAAAAATAAGTATAAAAATAAAATGAAAAAAAAAGTATAAAAATAAGATGAAAAATAAGTATAAAAATAAAATGAAAAAAAAAGTATAAAAATAAGATGAAAAATAAGTATAAAAATAAGATAAAAAATTAGATAAAAAATAAGTATAAAAATAGGATCAAACATAAGATGAAAAATAAGTATAAAAATAAGATGAAAAATAAGTATAAAAAAAATGTATAAAAATAAGATGAAAAATAAGCATAAAAATAAGATAAAAAATTAGATGAAAAATAAGTATAAAAATAAGATGAAAAATAAGTATAAAAATAAGATAAAAAATTAGATGAAAAATAAGTAGAAAAATAAGATGAAAAATAAGTATAAAAATAAGATGAAAAATAAGATAAAAAATAAGATAAAAAAATAAGATGAAAAATAATATAAAAAATAAGTATTAAAAATAAGGTGAAAAATAAGATGAAAAATAAGATGAAAAATAAGATAAAAAATAAGATAAAAAATAAGATGAAAAATAAGTATAAAAATAAGATAAAAAATAAGATGAAAAATAAGTATAAAAATAAGATAAAAAAATAAGATGAATAATAAGTATAAAAATAAGATAAAATATAAGATGAAAAATCAGTATAAAAATAAGATGAAAAATAAGTATAAAAATAAAATGAAAAAAAAGTATAAAAATAAGATGAAAAATAAGTATAAAAATAAAATGAAAAAAAAAGTATAAAAATAAAATGAAAAATCAGTATAAAAATAAGATGAAAAATAAGTATAAAAATAAAATGAAAAAAAAGTATAAAAATAAGATGAAAAATAAGTATAAAAATAAAATGAAAAAAAAAGTATAAAAATAAGATGAAAAATAAGTATAAAAATAAGATAAAAAATTAGATAAAAAATAAGTATAAAAATAGGATTAAACATAAGATGAAAAATAAGTATAAAAATAAGATGAAAAATAAGTATAAAAAAAATGTATAAAAATAAGATGAAAAATAAGCATAAAAATAAGATAAAAAATTAGATGAAAAATAAGTATAAAAATAAGATGAAAAATAAGTATAAAAATAAGATAAAAAATAAGATGAAAAATAAGTATAAAAATAAGATAAAAAATAAGATAAAAAATAAGTATAAAAATAAGATAAAAAAAAGATGAATACTAAGTATAAAAATAAGATTAAAAATAAGATAAAATATAAGATGAAAAATAAGTATAAAAATAAGATGAAAAATAAGATAAAAAATAAGAAGAAAAAAATAAGATAAAAAATAAGATAAAAAAATAAGTATAAAAATAAGATAAAAAATAAGATGAAAAATAAGTATAAAAATAAGATAAAAAAATAAGATGAATAATAAGTATAAAAATAAGATAAAATATAAGATGAAAAATCAGTATAAAAATAAGATGAAAAATAAGTATAAAAATAAAATGAAAAAAAAAGTATAAAAATAAGATGAAAAATAAGTATAAAAATAAAATGAAAAAAAAAGTATAAAAATAAGATGAAAAATAAGTATAAAAATAAGATAAAAAATTAGATAAAAAATAAGTATAAAAATAGGATCAAACATAAGATGAAAAATAAGTATAAAAATAAGATGAAAAATAAGTATAAAAAAAATGTATAAAAATAAGATGAAAAATAAGCATAAAAATAAGATAAAAAATTAGATGAAAAATAAGTATAAAAATAAGATGAAAAATAAGTATAAAAATAAGATAAAAAATTAGATGAAAAATAAGTAGAAAAATAAGATGAAAAATAAGTATAAAAATAAGATGAAAAATAAGATAAAAAATAAGATAAAAAAATAAGATGAAAAATAATATAAAAAATAAGTATTAAAAATAAGGTGAAAAATAAGATGAAAAATAAGATGAAAAATAAGATAAAAAATAAGATAAAAAATAAGATGAAAATTAAGTATAAAAATAAGATAAAAAATAAGATGAAAAATAAGTATAAAAATAAGATAAAAAAATAAGATGAATAATAAGTATAAAAATAAGATAAAATATAAGATGAAAAATCAGTATAAAAATAAGATGAAAAATAAGTATAAAAATAAAATGAAAAAAAAGTATAAAAATAAGATGAAAAATAAGTATAAAAATAAAATGAAAAAAAAGTATAAAAATAAGATGAAAAATAAGTATAAAAATAAGATAAAAAATTAGATAAAAAATAAGTATAAAAATAGGATTAAACATAAGATGAAAAATAAGTATAAAAATAAGATGAAAAATAAGTATAAAAAAAATGTATAAAAATAAGATGAAAAATAAGCATAAAAATAAGATAAAAAATTAGATGAAAAATAAGTATAAAAATAAGATGAAAAATAAGTATAAAAATAAGATAAAAAATAAGATGAAAAATAAGTATAAAAATAAGATAAAAAATAAGATAAAAAATAAGTATAAAAATAAGATAAAAAAAAGATGAATACTAAGTATAAAAATAAGATTAAAAATAAGATAAAATATAAGATGAAAAATAAGTATAAAAATAAGATGAAAAATAAGATAAAAAATAAGAAGAAAAAAATAAGATAAAAAATAAGATAAAAAAATAAGTATAAAAATAAGATAAAAAATAAGATGAAAAATAAGTATAAAAATAAGATAAAAAAATAAGATGAATAATAAGTATAAAAATAAGATAAAATATAAGATGAAAAATCAGTATAAAAATAAGATGAAAAATAAGTATAAAAATAAAATGAAAAAAAAAGTATAAAAATAAGATGAAAAATAAGTATAAAAATAAAATGAAAAAAAAAGTATAAAAATAAGATGAAAAATAAGTATAAAAATAAGATAAAAAATTAGATAAAAAATAAGTATAAAAATAGGATCAAACATAAGATGAAAAATAAGTATAAAAATAAGATGAAAAATAAGTATAAAAAAAATGTATAAAAATAAGATGAAAAATAAGCATAAAAATAAGATAAAAAATTAGATGAAAAATAAGTATAAAAATAAGATGAAAAATAAGTATAAAAATAAGATAAAAAATTAGATGAAAAATAAGTAGAAAAATAAGATGAAAAATAAGTATAAAAATAAGATAAAAAATTAGATGAAAAATAAGTAGAAAAATAAGATGAAAAATAAGTATAAAAATAAGATGAAAAATAAGATAAAAAATAAGATAAAAAATAAGATGAAAAATAAGTAGAAAAATAAGATGAAAAATAAGTATAAAAATAAGAAAAAAAATTAGATGAAAAATAAGTATAAAAATAAGATGAAAAATATGATAAAAAATGAGTATAAGAATAAGATAAAAAATAAGTATAAAAATAAGATAAAAAAATAGGATAAAAAATAAGATAAAAAATAAGTATAAAAATAAGATAAAAAATTAGATGAAAAATAAGTATAAAAATAAGATAAAAAATAAGTATAAAAATAAGTATAAAAATAAAATGAAAAATAAGTATAAAAATAAGATAAAAAATAAGATGAAAAATAAGTATAAAAATAAGATAAAAAATAAGATGAAAAATAAGTATAAAAATAAGATAAAAAAAAGATGAATACTAAGTATAAAAATAAGATTAAAAATAAGATAAAATATAAGATGAAAAATAAGTATAAAAATAAGATGAAAAATAAGTATAAAAATAAGTATAAAAATAAAATGAAAAATAAGTATAAAAATAAGATAAAAAATAAGATGAAAAATAAGTATAAAAATAAGATAAAAAATAAGATGAAAAATAAGTATAAAAATAAGATAAAAAAAAGATGAATACTAAGTATAAAAATAAGATTAAAAATAAGATAAAATATAAGATGAAAAATAAGTATAAAAATAAGATGAAAAATAAGATAAAAAATAAGAAGAAAAAAATAAGATAAAAAATAAGATAAAAAAATAAGTATAAAAATAAGATAAAAAATAAGATGAAAAATAAGTATAAAAATAAGATAAAAAAATAAGATGAATAATAAGTATAAAAATAAGATTAAAAATAAGATAAAATATAAGATGAAAAATCAGTATAAAAATAAGATGAAAAATAAGTATAAAAATAAAATGAAAAAAAAAGTATAAAAATAAGATGAAAAATAAGTATAAAAAAAAAAATGAAAAAAAATGTATAAAAATAAGATGAAAAATAAGCATAAAAATAAGATAAAAAATTAGATGAAAAATAAGTATAAAAATAAGATGAAAAATAAGTATAAAAATAAGATAAAAAACTAGATGAAAAATAAGTATAAAAATAAGATGAAAAATAAGATAAAAATAAGATAAAAAATAAGATGAAAAATAAGTAGAAAAATAAGATGAAAAATAAGTATAAAAATAAGATAAAAAACTAGATGAAAAATAAGTATAAAAATAAGATGAAAAATAAGATAAAAATAAGATAAAAAATAAGATGAAAAATAAGTAGAAAAATAAGATGAAAAATAAGTATAAAAATAAGAAAAAAAAATTAGATGAAAAATAAGTATAAAAATAAGATGAAAAATATGATAAAAAATGAGTATAAGAATAAGATAAAAAATAAGATAAAAAATAAGTATAAAAATAAGATAAAAAAATAGGATAAAAAATAAGATAAAAATAAGTATAAAAATAAGATAAAAAATTAGATGAAAAATAAGTATAAAAATAAGATAAAAAATAAGTATAAAAATAAGATGAAAAATTAGATGAAAAATAAGTATAAAAATAGGATAAAAAATAAGTATAAAAATAAGATGAAAAATAAGATAAAAAATAGGATAAAAAATAAGTATAAAAATAAGATGAAAAATAAGATAAAAAATAAGATAAAAAATAAGTATAAAAATAAGATAAAAAATTAGATGAAAAATAAGTATAAAAATAAGATAAAAAATAAAAAGAAAAAATAAGATGAAAAATAATATAAAAAATAAAAAGAAAAAATAAGATGAAAAATAAGATAAAAAATAAGATGAAAAATAAGTATAAAAAATAATTATAAAAATAAGATGAAAGATAAGATAAAAAATAAGATGAAAAATAAGTATAAAAATAAGATGAAAAATTAGATGAAAAATAAGTATGAAAATAGGATAAAAAATAAGTATAAAAATAAGATGAAAAATAAGATAAAAAATAAGAAGAAAAATAAGATAAAAAATAAGATGAAAAATAAGTATAAAAATAAGATTAAAAATAAGATAAAATATAAGATAAAAAATAAGATAAAAAATAAGAAGAAAAATAAGATAAAAAATAAGATGAAAAATAAGTATAAAAATAAGATTAAAAATAAGATAAAATATAAGATAAAAAATAAGTATAAAAATAAGATGAAAAATAAAAAGAAAAAATAAGATGAAAAATAAGATAAAAAATAATATAAAAAATAAAAAGAAAAAATAAAATGAAAAATAATATAAAAAATAAAAAGAAAAAATAAAATA
Organism: Mixophyes australis; assembly: GCA_036250195.1. NCBI lineage: Eukaryota > Metazoa > Chordata > Amphibia > Anura > Limnodynastidae > Mixophyes > Mixophyes australis. The sequence continues at coordinate 286,390,618 of JAVHZZ010000003.1, read as the reverse complement.
AAAATAAGTATTAAAATAAGATGAAAAATAAGATAAAAAATAAATATAAAAATAAGATAAAAATAAGATCAAAAATACGAAGAAAAAATAAGATTAAAAATAAGACAAAAAAATAAGTATAAAAATGCAGATGAAAAATAAGTATAAAAATAAGATATAAAATAAGATAAAAATAAGATGAAAAATAAGATAAAAAAGGATTAAAAATAAAATGAAAATTAAGTATAATAATAAGATGAAAAATGAGATGTAAAATAGAATAAAAAATAAAATGAAAAAATAAGATGAAAAAAAACTATAAAAAAAGATGAAAAATAAGATAAAAAAATAAGATGAAAAATAAGATAAAAAATAAGTATTAAAAATAAGATGAAAAATAAGATGAAAAATAAGATGAAAAATAAGATGAAAAAAAAGTATAAAAATAAGTTAAAAAATAAGATGAAAAATAAGTATAAAAATAAGATGAAAAAATAAGATGAATAATACGTATAAAAATAAGATAAAAAATAAGATGAAAAAAAAGTATAAAAATTAGATGAAAAATAAGATAAAAAATAATAAAAAAAATAAGATGAAAAATAAGATAAAAAATAGGATAAAAAATAAGATGAAAAATAAAATGAAAAATAAGATGAAAAGTAAGACAAAAAAATAAGATAAAAAATAAGTATAAAAATAAGATAAAAAATAAGATGAAAAATAAGTATAAAAATAAGATAAAAAATAAGATGAAAAATAAGTATAAAAATAAGATAAAAAATAAGATGAAAAATAAGATGAAAAATAAGATGAAAAAAAAGTATAAAAATAAGTTAAAAAATAAGATGAAAAATAAGTATAAAAATAAGATGAAAAAATAAGATGAATAATACGTATAAAAATAAGATTAAAAATAAGATAAAAAATAAGATGAAAAATAAGTATAAAAATAAGATGAAAAATAAGATAAAAAATAAGATGAAAAATAAGTATAAAAATAAGATGAAAAATAAGATAAAAAATAATAAAAAAAAATAAGATGAAAAATAAGATGAAAAATAAGATAAAAAATAATAAAAAAAAATAAGATAAAAAATAAGATGAAAAATAAGTATAAAAATAAGATGAAAAATAAGATAAAAAATAAGATGAAAAATAAGTATAAAAATAAGATGAAAAATAAGATAAAAAATAATAAAAAAAAATAAGATGAAAAATAAGATGAAAAATAAGATAAAAAATAATAAAAAAAAATAAGATGAAAAATAAGATGAAAAATAAGATAAAAAATAAGATAAAAAAATAAGATGAAAAATAATATAAAAAATAAGTATAAAAATAAGATAAAAAATAAGATGAAAAATAAGTATAAAAATAAGATAAAAAATAAGATGAAAAATAAGTATAAAAATAAGATAAAAAATAAGATGAAAAATAAGTATAAAAATAAGATAAAAAATAAGATAAAAAATAAGTATAAAAATAAGATAAAAAAAAGATGAATACTAAGTATAAAAATAAGTATAAAAATAAGATAAAAAATAAGATGAAAAATAAGATAAAAAATAATAAAAAAAAATAAGATGAAAAATAAGATGAAAAATAAGATAAAAAATAAGATAAAAAAATAAGATGAAAAATAATATAAAAAATAAGTATAAAAATAAGATAAAAAATAAGATGAAAAATAAGTATAAAAATAAGATAAAAAATAAGATGAAAAATAAGTATAAAAATAAGATAAAAAATAAGATGAAAAATAAGTATAAAAATAAGATAAAAAATAAGATAAAAAATAAGTATAAAAATAAGATAAAAAAAAGATGAATACTAAGTATAAAAATAAGTATAAAAATAAGATAAAAAATAAGATGAAAAATAAGTATAAAAATAAGATAAAAAAATAAGATGAATAATAAGTATAAAAATAAGATAAAATATAAGATGAAAAATCAGTATAAAAATAAGATGAAAAATAAGTATAAAAATAAAATGAAAAAAAAAGTATAAAAATAAGATGAAAAATAAGTATAAAAATAAAATGAAAAAAAAAGTATAAAAATAAGATGAAAAATAAGTATAAAAATAAGATAAAAAATTAGATAAAAAATAAGTATAAAAATAGGATCAAACATAAGATGAAAAATAAGTATAAAAATAAGATGAAAAATAAGTATAAAAAAAATGTATAAAAATAAGATGAAAAATAAGCATAAAAATAAGATAAAAAATTAGATGAAAAATAAGTATAAAAATAAGATGAAAAATAAGTATAAAAATAAGATAAAAAATTAGATGAAAAATAAGTAGAAAAATAAGATGAAAAATAAGTATAAAAATAAGATGAAAAATAAGATAAAAAATAAGATAAAAAAATAAGATGAAAAATAATATAAAAAATAAGTATTAAAAATAAGGTGAAAAATAAGATGAAAAATAAGTATAAAAATAAGATAAAAAATAAGATGAAAAATAAGTATAAAAATAAGATAAAAAATAAGATAAAAAATAAGTATAAAAATAAGATAAAAAAAAGATGAATACTAAGTATAAAAATAAGATTAAAAATAAGATAAAATATAAGATGAAAAATAAGTATAAAAATAAGATGAAAAATAAGATAAAAAATAAGAAGAAAAAAATAAGATAAAAAATAAGATAAAAAAATAAGTATAAAAATAAGATAAAAAATAAGATGAAAAATAAGTATAAAAATAAGATAAAAAAATAAGATGAATAATAAGTATAAAAATAAGATAAAATATAAGATGAAAAATCAGTATAAAAATAAGATGAAAAATAAGTATAAAAATAAAATGAAAAAAAAAGTATAAAAATAAGATGAAAAATAAGTATAAAAATAAAATGAAAAAAAAAGTATAAAAATAAGATGAAAAATAAGTATAAAAATAAGATAAAAAATTAGATAAAAAATAAGTATAAAAATAGGATCAAACATAAGATGAAAAATAAGTATAAAAATAAGATGAAAAATAAGTATAAAAAAAATGTATAAAAATAAGATGAAAAATAAGCATAAAAATAAGATAAAAAATTAGATGAAAAATAAGTATAAAAATAAGATGAAAAATAAGTATAAAAATAAGATAAAAAATTAGATGAAAAATAAGTAGAAAAATAAGATGAAAAATAAGTATAAAAATAAGATGAAAAATAAGATAAAAAATAAGATAAAAAAATAAGATGAAAAATAATATAAAAAATAAGTATTAAAAATAAGGTGAAAAATAAGATGAAAAATAAGATGAAAAATAAGATAAAAAATAAGATAAAAAATAAGATGAAAAATAAGTATAAAAATAAGATAAAAAATAAGATGAAAAATAAGTATAAAAATAAGATAAAAAAATAAGATGAATAATAAGTATAAAAATAAGATAAAATATAAGATGAAAAATCAGTATAAAAATAAGATGAAAAATAAGTATAAAAATAAAATGAAAAAAAAGTATAAAAATAAGATGAAAAATAAGTATAAAAATAAAATGAAAAAAAAAGTATAAAAATAAAATGAAAAATCAGTATAAAAATAAGATGAAAAATAAGTATAAAAATAAAATGAAAAAAAAGTATAAAAATAAGATGAAAAATAAGTATAAAAATAAAATGAAAAAAAAAGTATAAAAATAAGATGAAAAATAAGTATAAAAATAAGATAAAAAATTAGATAAAAAATAAGTATAAAAATAGGATTAAACATAAGATGAAAAATAAGATGAAAAATAAGTATAAAAAAAATGTATAAAAATAAGATGAAAAATAAGCATAAAAATAAGATAAAAAATTAGATGAAAAATAAGTATAAAAATAAGATGAAAAATAAGTATAAAAATAAGATAAAAAATAAGATGAAAAATAAGTATAAAAATAAGATAAAAAATAAGATAAAAAATAAGTATAAAAATAAGATAAAAAAAAGATGAATACTAAGTATAAAAATAAGATTAAAAATAAGATAAAATATAAGATGAAAAATAAGTATAAAAATAAGATGAAAAATAAGATAAAAAATAAGAAGAAAAAAATAAGATAAAAAATAAGATAAAAAAATAAGTATAAAAATAAGATAAAAAATAAGATGAAAAATAAGTATAAAAATAAGATAAAAAAATAAGATGAATAATAAGTATAAAAATAAGATAAAATATAAGATGAAAAATCAGTATAAAAATAAGATGAAAAATAAGTATAAAAATAAAATGAAAAAAAAAGTATAAAAATAAGATGAAAAATAAGTATAAAAATAAAATGAAAAAAAAAGTATAAAAATAAGATGAAAAATAAGTATAAAAATAAGATAAAAAATTAGATAAAAAATAAGTATAAAAATAGGATCAAACATAAGATGAAAAATAAGTATAAAAATAAGATGAAAAATAAGTATAAAAAAAATGTATAAAAATAAGATGAAAAATAAGCATAAAAATAAGATAAAAAATTAGATGAAAAATAAGTATAAAAATAAGATGAAAAATAAGTATAAAAATAAGATAAAAAATTAGATGAAAAATAAGTAGAAAAATAAGATGAAAAATAAGTATAAAAATAAGATGAAAAATAAGATAAAAAATAAGATAAAAAAATAAGATGAAAAATAATATAAAAAATAAGTATTAAAAATAAGGTGAAAAATAAGATGAAAAATAAGATGAAAAATAAGATAAAAAATAAGATAAAAAATAAGATGAAAATTAAGTATAAAAATAAGATAAAAAATAAGATGAAAAATAAGTATAAAAATAAGATAAAAAAATAAGATGAATAATAAGTATAAAAATAAGATAAAATATAAGATGAAAAATCAGTATAAAAATAAGATGAAAAATAAGTATAAAAATAAAATGAAAAAAAAGTATAAAAATAAGATGAAAAATAAGTATAAAAATAAAATGAAAAAAAAGTATAAAAATAAGATGAAAAATAAGTATAAAAATAAGATAAAAAATTAGATAAAAAATAAGTATAAAAATAGGATTAAACATAAGATGAAAAATAAGTATAAAAATAAGATGAAAAATAAGTATAAAAAAAATGTATAAAAATAAGATGAAAAATAAGCATAAAAATAAGATAAAAAATTAGATGAAAAATAAGTATAAAAATAAGATGAAAAATAAGTATAAAAATAAGATAAAAAATAAGATGAAAAATAAGTATAAAAATAAGATAAAAAATAAGATAAAAAATAAGTATAAAAATAAGATAAAAAAAAGATGAATACTAAGTATAAAAATAAGATTAAAAATAAGATAAAATATAAGATGAAAAATAAGTATAAAAATAAGATGAAAAATAAGATAAAAAATAAGAAGAAAAAAATAAGATAAAAAATAAGATAAAAAAATAAGTATAAAAATAAGATAAAAAATAAGATGAAAAATAAGTATAAAAATAAGATAAAAAAATAAGATGAATAATAAGTATAAAAATAAGATAAAATATAAGATGAAAAATCAGTATAAAAATAAGATGAAAAATAAGTATAAAAATAAAATGAAAAAAAAAGTATAAAAATAAGATGAAAAATAAGTATAAAAATAAAATGAAAAAAAAAGTATAAAAATAAGATGAAAAATAAGTATAAAAATAAGATAAAAAATTAGATAAAAAATAAGTATAAAAATAGGATCAAACATAAGATGAAAAATAAGTATAAAAATAAGATGAAAAATAAGTATAAAAAAAATGTATAAAAATAAGATGAAAAATAAGCATAAAAATAAGATAAAAAATTAGATGAAAAATAAGTATAAAAATAAGATGAAAAATAAGTATAAAAATAAGATAAAAAATTAGATGAAAAATAAGTAGAAAAATAAGATGAAAAATAAGTATAAAAATAAGATAAAAAATTAGATGAAAAATAAGTAGAAAAATAAGATGAAAAATAAGTATAAAAATAAGATGAAAAATAAGATAAAAAATAAGATAAAAAATAAGATGAAAAATAAGTAGAAAAATAAGATGAAAAATAAGTATAAAAATAAGAAAAAAAATTAGATGAAAAATAAGTATAAAAATAAGATGAAAAATATGATAAAAAATGAGTATAAGAATAAGATAAAAAATAAGTATAAAAATAAGATAAAAAAATAGGATAAAAAATAAGATAAAAAATAAGTATAAAAATAAGATAAAAAATTAGATGAAAAATAAGTATAAAAATAAGATAAAAAATAAGTATAAAAATAAGTATAAAAATAAAATGAAAAATAAGTATAAAAATAAGATAAAAAATAAGATGAAAAATAAGTATAAAAATAAGATAAAAAATAAGATGAAAAATAAGTATAAAAATAAGATAAAAAAAAGATGAATACTAAGTATAAAAATAAGATTAAAAATAAGATAAAATATAAGATGAAAAATAAGTATAAAAATAAGATGAAAAATAAGTATAAAAATAAGTATAAAAATAAAATGAAAAATAAGTATAAAAATAAGATAAAAAATAAGATGAAAAATAAGTATAAAAATAAGATAAAAAATAAGATGAAAAATAAGTATAAAAATAAGATAAAAAAAAGATGAATACTAAGTATAAAAATAAGATTAAAAATAAGATAAAATATAAGATGAAAAATAAGTATAAAAATAAGATGAAAAATAAGATAAAAAATAAGAAGAAAAAAATAAGATAAAAAATAAGATAAAAAAATAAGTATAAAAATAAGATAAAAAATAAGATGAAAAATAAGTATAAAAATAAGATAAAAAAATAAGATGAATAATAAGTATAAAAATAAGATTAAAAATAAGATAAAATATAAGATGAAAAATCAGTATAAAAATAAGATGAAAAATAAGTATAAAAATAAAATGAAAAAAAAAGTATAAAAATAAGATGAAAAATAAGTATAAAAAAAAAAATGAAAAAAAATGTATAAAAATAAGATGAAAAATAAGCATAAAAATAAGATAAAAAATTAGATGAAAAATAAGTATAAAAATAAGATGAAAAATAAGTATAAAAATAAGATAAAAAACTAGATGAAAAATAAGTATAAAAATAAGATGAAAAATAAGATAAAAATAAGATAAAAAATAAGATGAAAAATAAGTAGAAAAATAAGATGAAAAATAAGTATAAAAATAAGATAAAAAACTAGATGAAAAATAAGTATAAAAATAAGATGAAAAATAAGATAAAAATAAGATAAAAAATAAGATGAAAAATAAGTAGAAAAATAAGATGAAAAATAAGTATAAAAATAAGAAAAAAAAATTAGATGAAAAATAAGTATAAAAATAAGATGAAAAATATGATAAAAAATGAGTATAAGAATAAGATAAAAAATAAGATAAAAAATAAGTATAAAAATAAGATAAAAAAATAGGATAAAAAATAAGATAAAAATAAGTATAAAAATAAGATAAAAAATTAGATGAAAAATAAGTATAAAAATAAGATAAAAAATAAGTATAAAAATAAGATGAAAAATTAGATGAAAAATAAGTATAAAAATAGGATAAAAAATAAGTATAAAAATAAGATGAAAAATAAGATAAAAAATAGGATAAAAAATAAGTATAAAAATAAGATGAAAAATAAGATAAAAAATAAGATAAAAAATAAGTATAAAAATAAGATAAAAAATTAGATGAAAAATAAGTATAAAAATAAGATAAAAAATAAAAAGAAAAAATAAGATGAAAAATAATATAAAAAATAAAAAGAAAAAATAAGATGAAAAATAAGATAAAAAATAAGATGAAAAATAAGTATAAAAAATAATTATAAAAATAAGATGAAAGATAAGATAAAAAATAAGATGAAAAATAAGTATAAAAATAAGATGAAAAATTAGATGAAAAATAAGTATGAAAATAGGATAAAAAATAAGTATAAAAATAAGATGAAAAATAAGATAAAAAATAAGAAGAAAAATAAGATAAAAAATAAGATGAAAAATAAGTATAAAAATAAGATTAAAAATAAGATAAAATATAAGATAAAAAATAAGATAAAAAATAAGAAGAAAAATAAGATAAAAAATAAGATGAAAAATAAGTATAAAAATAAGATTAAAAATAAGATAAAATATAAGATAAAAAATAAGTATAAAAATAAGATGAAAAATAAAAAGAAAAAATAAGATGAAAAATAAGATAAAAAATAATATAAAAAATAAAAAGAAAAAATAAAATGAAAAATAATATAAAAAATAAAAAGAAAAAATAAAATAAAAATAAGTATTAAAATAAGATGAAAAATAAGATAAAAAATAAATATAAAAATAAGATAAAAATAAGATCAAAAATACGAAGAAAAAATAAGATTAAAAATAAGACAAAAAAATAAGTATAAAAATGCAGATGAAAAATAAGTATAAAAATAAGATATAAAATAAGATAAAAATAAGATGAAAAATAAGATAAAAAAGGATTAAAAATAAAATGAAAATTAAGTATAATAATAAGATGAAAAATGAGATGTAAAATAGAATAAAAAATAAAATGAAAAAATAAGATGAAAAAAAACTATAAAAAAAGATGAAAAATAAGATAAAAAAATAAGATGAAAAATAAGATAAAAAATAAGTATTAAAAATAAGATGAAAAATAAGATGAAAAATAAGATGAAAAATAAGATGAAAAAAAAGTATAAAAATAAGTTAAAAAATAAGATGAAAAATAAGTATAAAAATAAGATGAAAAAATAAGATGAATAATACGTATAAAAATAAGATAAAAAATAAGATGAAAAAAAAGTATAAAAATTAGATGAAAAATAAGATAAAAAATAATAAAAAAAATAAGATGAAAAATAAGATAAAAAATAGGATAAAAAATAAGATGAAAAATAAAATGAAAAATAAGATGAAAAGTAAGACAAAAAAATAAGATAAAAAATAAGTATAAAAATAAGATAAAAAATAAGATGAAAAATAAGTATAAAAATAAGATAAAAAATAAGATGAAAAATAAGTATAAAAATAAGATAAAAAATAAGATGAAAAATAAGATGAAAAATAAGATGAAAAAAAAGTATAAAAATAAGTTAAAAAATAAGATGAAAAATAAGTATAAAAATAAGATGAAAAAATAAGATGAATAATACGTATAAAAATAAGATTAAAAATAAGATAAAAAATAAGATGAAAAATAAGTATAAAAATAAGATGAAAAATAAGATAAAAAATAAGATGAAAAATAAGTATAAAAATAAGATGAAAAATAAGATAAAAAATAATAAAAAAAAATAAGATGAAAAATAAGATGAAAAATAAGATAAAAAATAATAAAAAAAAATAAGATAAAAAATAAGATGAAAAATAAGTATAAAAATAAGATGAAAAATAAGATAAAAAATAAGATGAAAAATAAGTATAAAAATAAGATGAAAAATAAGATAAAAAATAATAAAAAAAAATAAGATGAAAAATAAGATGAAAAATAAGATAAAAAATAATAAAAAAAAATAAGATGAAAAATAAGATGAAAAATAAGATAAAAAATAAGATAAAAAAATAAGATGAAAAATAATATAAAAAATAAGTATAAAAATAAGATAAAAAATAAGATGAAAAATAAGTATAAAAATAAGATAAAAAATAAGATGAAAAATAAGTATAAAAATAAGATAAAAAATAAGATGAAAAATAAGTATAAAAATAAGATAAAAAATAAGATAAAAAATAAGTATAAAAATAAGATAAAAAAAAGATGAATACTAAGTATAAAAATAAGTATAAAAATAAGATAAAAAATAAGATGAAAAATAAGTATAAAAATAAGATAAAAAAATAAGATGAATAATAAGTATAAAAATAAGATAAAATATAAGATGAAAAATCAGTATAAAAATAAGATGAAAAATAAGTATAAAAATAAAATGAAAAAAAAAGTATAAAAATAAGATGAAAAATAAGTATAAAAATAAAATGAAAAAAAAAGTATAAAAATAAGATGAAAAATAAGTATAAAAATAAGATAAAAAATTAGATAAAAAATAAGTATAAAAATAGGATCAAACATAAGATGAAAAATAAGTATAAAAATAAGATGAAAAATAAGTATAAAAAAAATGTATAAAAATAAGATGAAAAATAAGCATAAAAATAAGATAAAAAATTAGATGAAAAATAAGTATAAAAATAAGATGAAAAATAAGTATAAAAATAAGATAAAAAATTAGATGAAAAATAAGTAGAAAAATAAGATGAAAAATAAGATAAAAAATAAGATGAAAAATAAGTAAAAAAATAAGATGAAAAATAAGTATAAAAATAAGAAAAAAAATTAGATGAAAAATAAGTATAAAAATAAGATGAAAAATATGATAAAAAATGAGTATAAGAATAAGATAAAAAATAAGATAAAAAATAAGTATAAAAATAAGATAAAAAAATAGGATAAAAAATAAGATAAAAAATAAGTATAAAAATAAGATAAAAAATTAGATGAAAAATAAGTATAAAAATAAGATAAAAAATAAGTATAAAAATAAGTATAGAAATAAAATGAAAAATAAGTATAAAAATAAGATAAAAAATAAGATGAAAAATAAGTATAAAAATAAGATAAAAAATAAGATGAAAAATAAGTATAAAAATAAGATAAAAAAAAGATGAATACTAAGTATAAAAATAAGATTAAAAATAAGATAAAATATAAGATGAAAAATCAGTATAAAAATAAGATGAAAAATAAGTATAAAAATAAAATGAAAAAAAAAGTATAAAAATAAGATGAAAAATAAGTATAAAAAAAAAATGAAAAAAAATGTATAAAAATAAGATGAAAAATAAGCATAAAAATAAGATAAAAAATTAGATGAAAAATAAGTATAAAAATAAGATGAAAAATAAGTATAAAAATAAGATAAAAAACTAGATGAAAAATAAGTATAAAAATAAGATGAAAAATAAGATAAAAATAAGATAAAAAATAAGATGAAAAATAAGTAGAAAAATAAGATGAAAAATAAGTATAAAAATAAGATAAAAAACTAGATGAAAAATAAGTATAAAAATAAGATGAAAAATAAGATAAAAATAAGATAAAAAATTAGATGAAAAATAAGTATAAAAATAAGATGAAAAATATGATAAAAAATGAGTATAAGAATAAGATAAAAAATAAGATAAAAAATAAGTATAAAAATAAGATAAAAAAATAGGATAAAAAATAAGATAAAAATAAGTATAAAAATAAGATAAAAAATTAGATGAAAAATAAGTATAAAAATAAGATAAAAAATAAGTATAAAAATAAGATAAAAAATTAGATGAAAAATAAGTATAAAAATAAGATAAAAAATAAAAAGAAAAAATAAGATGAAAAATAATATAAAAAATAAAAAGAAAAAATAAGATGAAAAATAAGATAAAAAATAAGATGAAAAATAAGTATAAAAAATAATTATAAAAATAAGATGAAAGATAAGATAAAAAATAAGATGAAAAATAAGTATAAAAATAAGATGAAAAATTAGATGAAAAATAAGTATAAAAATAGGATAAAAAATAAGTATAAAAATAAGATGAAAAATAAGATAAAAAATAGGATAAAAAATAAGTATAAAAATAAGATGAAAAATAAGATAAAAAATAAGATGAAAAATAAGTATAAAAAATAATTATAAAAATAAAATGAAAGATAAGATAAAAAATAAGATGAAAAATAAGTATAAAAATAAGATGAAAGATAAGATAAAAAATAAGAAGAAAAATAAGATAAAAAATAAGATGAAAAATAAGTATAAAAATAAGATTAAAAATAAGATAAAATATAAGATAAAAAATAAGATAAAAAATAAGAAGAAAAATAAGATAAAAAAATAAGATGAATAATAAGTATAAAAATAAGATTAAAAATAAGATAAAATATAAGATAAAAAATAAGTATAAAAATAAGATGAAAAATAAAAAGAAAAAATAAGATGAAAAATAAGATAAAAAATAATATAAAAAATAAAAAGAAAAAATAAAATGAAAAATAATATAAAAAATAAAAAGAAAAAATAAAATAAAAATAAGTATTAAAATAAGATGAAAAATAAGATAAAAAATAAATATAAAAATAAGATAAAAATAAGATCAAAAATACGAAGAAAAAATAAGATTAAAAATAAGACAAAAAAATAAGTATAAAAATGCAGATGAAAAATAAGTATAAAAATAAGATATAAAATAAGATAAAAATAAGATGAAAAATAAGATAAAAAAGGATTAAAAATAAAATGAAAATTAAGTATAATAATAAGATGAAAAATGAGATGTAAAATAGAATAAAAAATAAAATAAAAAAATAAGATGAAAAAAAACTATAAAAAAAGATGAAAAATAAGATAAAAAAATAAGATGAAAAATAAGATAAAAAATAAGTATTAAAAATAAGATGAAAAATAAGATGAAAAATAAGTATAAAAATAAGATGAAAAATAAGATAAAAAAAAGTATAAAAATAAGTATAAAAATAAGATAAAAAATAAGATGAAAAATAAGATGAAAAATAAGATGAAAAAAAAGTATAAAAATAAGTTAAAAAATAAGATGAAAAATAAGTATAAAAATAAGATGAAAAAATAAGATGAATAATACGTATAAAAATAAGATAAAAAATAAAATGAAAAATAAGTATAAAAATTAGATGAAAAATAAGATAAAAAATAATAAAAAAAATAAGATGAAAAATAAGATAAAAAATAGGATAAAAAATAAGATGAAAAATAAAATGAAAAATAAGATGAAAAATAAGACAAAAAAATAAGATAAAAAATAAGTATAAAAATAAGATAAAAAAATAAGTATAAAAATAAGATAAAAAATAAGATGAAAAATAAAATGAAAAATAAGATGAAAAATAAGACAAAAAAATAAGATAAAAAATAAGTATAAAAATAAGATAAAAAAATAAGTATAAAAATAAGATAAAAAATAAGATAAAAAGTAAGATGAAAAATAAGATGAAAAATAAGATGAAAAATAAGATAAAAAATAAGATAAAAAATAAGTATAAAAATAAGATAAAAAAATAAGATTAAAAATAAGATAACATATAAGATGATAAATAAGTATAAAAATAAGATGAAAAATAAGTTAAAAAATAAGAAGAAAAAATAAGATGAAAAATAAGATAAAAAATAAGTATAAAAATAGGATCAAACATAAGATCAAAAATACAAAGAAAAAATAAGATAAAAAATAAGTATAAAAATAGGATCTAACATAAGATCAAAAATACGAAGAAAAAATAAGATTAAAAATACGAAGAAAAAATAAATAAAAAATAAGTATAAAAATGAAGATAAAAAACTAGATGAAAAATAAGTATAAAAATAAGATGAAAAATAAGATAAAAATAAGATAAAAAATAAGATGAAAAATAAGTAGAAAAATAAGATGAAAAATAAGTATAAAAATAAGAAAAAAAAATTAGATGAAAAATAAGTATAAAAATAAGATGAAAAATATGATAAAAAATGAGTATAAGAATAAGATAAAAAATAAGATAAAAAATAAGTATAAAAATAAGATAAAAAAATAGGATAAAAAATAAGATAAAAATAAGTATAAAAATAAGATAAAAAATTAGATGAAAAATAAGTATAAAAATAAGATAAAAAATAAGTATAAAAATAAGATGAAAAATTAGATGAAAAATAAGTATAAAAATAGGATAAAAAATAAGTATAAAAATAAGATGAAAAATAAGATAAAAAATAGGATAAAAAATAAGTATAAAAATAAGATGAAAAATAAGATAAAAAATAAGATAAAAAATAAGTATAAAAATAAGATAAAAAATTAGATGAAAAATAAGTATAAAAATAAGATAAAAAATAAAAAGAAAAAATAAGATGAAAAATAATATAAAAAATAAAAAGAAAAAATAAGATGAAAAATAAGATAAAAAATAAGATGAAAAATAAGTATAAAAAATAATTATAAAAATAAGATGAAAGATAAGATAAAAAATAAGATGAAAAATAAGTATAAAAATAAGATGAAAAATTAGATGAAAAATAAGTATGAAAATAGGATAAAAAATAAGTATAAAAATAAGATGAAAAATAAGATAAAAAATAAGAAGAAAAATAAGATAAAAAATAAGATGAAAAATAAGTATAAAAATAAGATTAAAAATAAGATAAAATATAAGATAAAAAATAAGATAAAAAATAAGAAGAAAAATAAGATAAAAAATAAGATGAAAAATAAGTATAAAAATAAGATTAAAAATAAGATAAAATATAAGATAAAAAATAAGTATAAAAATAAGATGAAAAATAAAAAGAAAAAATAAGATGAAAAATAAGATAAAAAATAATATAAAAAATAAAAAGAAAAAATAAAATGAAAAATAATATAAAAAATAAAAAGAAAAAATAAAATAAAAATAAGTATTAAAATAAGATGAAAAATAAGATAAAAAATAAATATAAAAATAAGATAAAAATAAGATCAAAAATACGAAGAAAAAATAAGATTAAAAATAAGACAAAAAAATAAGTATAAAAATGCAGATGAAAAATAAGTATAAAAATAAGATATAAAATAAGATAAAAATAAGATGAAAAATAAGATAAAAAAGGATTAAAAATAAAATGAAAATTAAGTATAATAATAAGATGAAAAATGAGATGTAAAATAGAATAAAAAATAAAATGAAAAAATAAGATGAAAAAAAACTATAAAAAAAGATGAAAAATAAGATAAAAAAATAAGATGAAAAATAAGATAAAAAATAAGTATTAAAAATAAGATGAAAAATAAGATGAAAAATAAGATGAAAAATAAGATGAAAAAAAAGTATAAAAATAAGTTAAAAAATAAGATGAAAAATAAGTATAAAAATAAGATGAAAAAATAAGATGAATAATACGTATAAAAATAAGATAAAAAATAAGATGAAAAAAAAGTATAAAAATTAGATGAAAAATAAGATAAAAAATAATAAAAAAAATAAGATGAAAAATAAGATAAAAAATAGGATAAAAAATAAGATGAAAAATAAAATGAAAAATAAGATGAAAAGTAAGACAAAAAAATAAGATAAAAAATAAGTATAAAAATAAGATAAAAAATAAGATGAAAAATAAGTATAAAAATAAGATAAAAAATAAGATGAAAAATAAGTATAAAAATAAGATAAAAAATAAGATGAAAAATAAGATGAAAAATAAGATGAAAAAAAAGTATAAAAATAAGTTAAAAAATAAGATGAAAAATAAGTATAAAAATAAGATGAAAAAATAAGATGAATAATACGTATAAAAATAAGATTAAAAATAAGATAAAAAATAAGATGAAAAATAAGTATAAAAATAAGATGAAAAATAAGATAAAAAATAAGATGAAAAATAAGTATAAAAATAAGATGAAAAATAAGATAAAAAATAATAAAAAAAAATAAGATGAAAAATAAGATGAAAAATAAGATAAAAAATAATAAAAAAAATAAGATGAAAAATAAGATGAAAAATAAGATAAAAAATAAGATAAAAAAATAAGATGAAAAATAATATAAAAAATAAGTATAAAAATAAGATAAAAAATAAGATGAAAAATAAGTATAAAAATAAGATAAAAAATAAGATGAAAAATAAGTATAAAAATAAGATAAAAAATAAGATGAAAAATAAGTATAAAAATAAGATAAAAAATAAGATAAAAAATAAGTATAAAAATAAGATAAAAAAAAGATGAATACTAAGTATAAAAATAAGTATAAAAATAAGATAAAAAATAAGATGAAAAATAAGTATAAAAATAAGATAAAAAAATAAGATGAATAATAAGTATAAAAATAAGATAAAATATAAGATGAAAAATCAGTATAAAAATAAGATGAAAAATAAGTATAAAAATAAAATGAAAAAAAAAGTATAAAAATAAGATGAAAAATAAGTATAAAAATAAAATGAAAAAAAAAGTATAAAAATAAGATGAAAAATAAGTATAAAAATAAGATAAAAAATTAGATAAAAAATAAGTATAAAAATAGGATCAAACATAAGATGAAAAATAAGTATAAAAATAAGATGAAAAATAAGTATAAAAAAAATGTATAAAAATAAGATGAAAAATAAGCATAAAAATAAGATAAAAAATTAGATGAAAAATAAGTATAAAAATAAGATGAAAAATAAGTATAAAAATAAGATAAAAAATTAGATGAAAAATAAGTAGAAAAATAAGATGAAAAATAAGATAAAAAATAAGATGAAAAATAAGTAAAAAAATAAGATGAAAAATAAGTATAAAAATAAGAAAAAAAATTAGATGAAAAATAAGTATAAAAATAAGATGAAAAATATGATAAAAAATGAGTATAAGAATAAGATAAAAAATAAGATAAAAAATAAGTATAAAAATAAGATAAAAAAATAGGATAAAAAATAAGATAAAAAATAAGTATAAAAATAAGATAAAAAATTAGATGAAAAATAAGTATAAAAATAAGATAAAAAATAAGTATAAAAATAAGTATAGAAATAAAATGAAAAATAAGTATAAAAATAAGATAAAAAATAAGATGAAAAATAAGTATAAAAATAAGATAAAAAATAAGATGAAAAATAAGTATAAAAATAAGATAAAAAAAAGATGAATACTAAGTATAAAAATAAGATTAAAAATAAGATAAAATATAAGATGAAAAATCAGTATAAAAATAAGATGAAAAATAAGTATAAAAATAAAATGAAAAAAAAAATATAAAAATAAGATGAAAAATAAGTATAAAAAAAAAATGAAAAAAAATGTATAAAAATAAGATGAAAAATAAGCATAAAAATAAGATAAAAAATTAGATGAAAAATAAGTATAAAAATAAGATGAAAAATAAGTATAAAAATAAGATAAAAAACTAGATGAAAAATAAGTATAAAAATAAGAAAAAATAAGATAAAAATAAGATAAAAAAATAAGATGAAAAATAAGTAGAAAAATAAGATGAAAAATAAGTATAAAAATAAGATAAAAAACTAGATGAAAAATAAGTATAAAAATAAGATGAAAAATAAGATAAAAATAAGATAAAAAAATTAGATGAAAAATAAGTATAAAAATAAGATGAAAAATATGATAAAAAATGAGTATAAGAATAAGATAAAAAATAAGATAAAAAATAAGTATAAAAATAAGATAAAAAAATAGGATAAAAAATAAGATAAAAATAAGTATAAAAATAAGATAAAAAATTAGATGAAAAATAAGTATAAAAATAAGATAAAAAATAAGTATAAAAATAAGATAAAAAATTAGATGAAAAATAAGTATAAAAATAAGATAAAAAATAAAAAGAAAAAATAAGATGAAAAATAATATAAAAAATAAAAAGAAAAAATAAGATGAAAAATAAGATAAAAAATAAGATGAAAAATAAGTATAAAAAATAATTATAAAAATAAGATGAAAGATAAGATAAAAAATAAGATGAAAAATAAGTATAAAAATAAGATGAAAAATTAGATGAAAAATAAGTATAAAAATAGGATAAAAAATAAGTATAAAAATAAGATGAAAAATAAGATAAAAAATAGGATAAAAAATAAGTATAAAAATAAGATGAAAAATAAGATAAAAAATAAGATGAAAAATAAGTATAAAAAATAATTATAAAAATAAAATGAAAGATAAGATAAAAAATAAGATGAAAAATAAGTATAAAAATAAGATGAAAGATAAGATAAAAAATAAGAAGAAAAATAAGATAAAAAATAAGATGAAAAATAAGTATAAAAATAAGATTAAAAATAAGATAAAATATAAGATAAAAAATAAGTATAAAAATAAGATGAAAAATAAAAAGAAAAAATAAGATGAAAAATAAGATAAAAAATAATATAAAAAATAAAAAGAAAAAATAAAATGAAAAATAATATAAAAAATAAAAAGAAAAAATAAAATAAAAATAAGTATTAAAATAAGATGAAAAATAAGATAAAAAATAAATATAAAAATAAGATAAAAATAAGATCAAAAATACGAAGAAAAAAATAAGATTAAAAATAAGACAAAAAAATAAGTATAAAAATGCAGATGAAAAATAAGTATAAAAATAAGATATAAAATAAGATAAAAATAAGATGAAAAATAAGATAAAAAAGGATTAAAAATAAAATGAAAATTAAGTATAATAATAAGATGAAAAATGAGATGTAAAATAGAATAAAAAATAAAATGAAAAAATAAGATGAAAAAAAACTATAAAAAAAGATGAAAAATAAGATAAAAAAATAAGATGAAAAATAAGATAAAAAATAAGTATTAAAAATAAGATGAAAAATAAGATGAAAAATAAGTATAAAAATAAGATGAAAAATAAGATAAAAAAAAGTATAAAAATAAGTATAAAAATAAGATAAAAAATAAGATGAAAAATAAGATGAAAAATAAGATGAAAAAAAAGTATAAAAATAAGTTAAAAAATAAGATGAAAAATAAGTATAAAAATAAGATTAAAAATAAGATAAAATATAAGATGAAAAATCAGTATAAAAATAAGATGAAAAATAAGTATAAAAATAAAATGAAAAAAAAAGTATAAAAATAAGATGAAAAATAAGTATAAAAAAAAAATGAAAAAAAATGTATAAAAATAAGATGAAAAATAAGCATAAAAATAAGATAAAAAATTAGATGAAAAATAAGATAAAAAATAAGATGAAAAATAAGTAGAAAAATAAGATGAAAAATAAGTATAAAAAATAAGATAAAAAACTAGATGAAAAATAAGTATAAAAATAAGATGAAAAATAAGATAAAAATAAGATAAAAAATTAGATGAAAAATAAGTATAAAAATAAGATGAAAAATATGATAAAAAATGAGTATAAGAATAAGATAAAAAATAAGATAAAAATAAGATAAAAATAAGATGAAAAATAAGTAGAAAAATAAGATGAAAAATAAGTATAAAAAATAAGATAAAAAACTAGATGAAAAATAAGTATAAAAATAAGATGAAAAATAAGATAAAAATAAGATAAAAAATTAGATGAAAAATAAGTATAAAAATAAGATGAAAAATATGATAAAAAATGAGTATAAGAATAAGATAAAAAATAAGATAAAAAATAAGTATAAAAATAAGATAAAAAAATAGGATAAAAAATAAGATAAAAATAAGTATAAAAATAAGATAAAAAATTAGATGAAAAATAAGTATAAAAATAAGATAAAAAATAAGTATAAAAATAAGATAAAAAATTAGATGAAAAATAAGTATAAAAATAAGATAAAAAATAAAAAGAAAAAATAAGATGAAAAATAATATAAAAAATAAAAAGAAAAAATAAGATGAAAAATAAGATAAAAAATAAGATGAAAAATAAGTATAAAAAATAATTATAAAAATAAGATGAAAGATAAGATAAAAAATAAGATGAAAAATAAGTATAAAAATAAGATGAAAAATTAGATGAAAAATAAGTATAAAAATAGGATAAAAAATAAGTATAAAAATAAGATGAAAAATAAGATAAAAATAGGATAAAAAATAAGTATAAAAATAAGATGAAAAATAAGATAAAAAATAAGATGAAAAATAAGTATAAAAAAATAATTATAAAAATAAAATGAAAGATAAGATAAAAAATAAGATGAAAAATAAGTATAAAAATAAGATGAAAGATAAGATAAAAAATAAGAAGAAAAATAAGATAAAAAATAAGATGAAAAATAAGTATAAAAATAAGATTAAAAATAAGATAAAATATAAGATAAAAAATAAGATAAAAAATAAGAAGAAAAATAAGATAAAAAAATAAGATGAATAATAAGTATAAAAATAAGATTAAAAATAGATAAAATATAAGATAAAAAATAAGTATAAAAATAAGATGAAAAATAAAAAGAAAAAATAAGATGAAAAATAAGATAAAAAATAATATAAAAAATAAAAAGAAAAAATAAAATGAAAAATAATATAAAAAATAAAAAGAAAAAATAAAATAAAAATAAGTATTAAAATAAGATGAAAAATAAGATAAAAAATAAATATAAAAATAAGATAAAAATAAGATCAAAAATACGAAGAAAAAATAAGATTAAAAATAAGACAAAAAAATAAGTATAAAAATGCAGATGAAAAATAAGTATAAAAATAAGATATAAAATAAGATAAAAATAAGATGAAAAATAAGATAAAAAAGGATTAAAAATAAAATGAAAATTAAGTATAATAATAAGATGAAAAATGAGATGTAAAATAGAATAAAAAATAAAATGAAAAAATAAGATGAAAAAAAACTATAAAAAAAGATGAAAAATAAGATAAAAAAATAAGATGAAAAATAAGATAAAAAATAAGTATTAAAAATAAGATGAAAAATAAGATGAAAAATAAGTATAAAAATAAGATGAAAAATAAGATAAAAAAAAGTATAAAAATAAGTATAAAAATAAGATAAAAAATAAGATGAAAAATAAGATGAAAAATAAGATGAAAAAAAAGTATAAAAATAAGTTAAAAAATAAGATGAAAAATAAGTATAAAAATAAGATGAAAAAATAAGATGAATAATACGTATAAAAATAAGATAAAAAATAAAATGAAAAATAAGTATAAAAATTAGATGAAAAATAAGATAAAAAATAATAAAAAAAATAAGATGAAAAATAAGATAAAAAATAGGATAAAAAATAAGATGAAAAATAAAATGAAAAATAAGATGAAAAATAAGACAAAAAAATAAGATAAAAAATAAGTATAAAAATAAGATAAAAAAATAAGTATAAAAATAAGATAAAAAATAAGATGAAAAATAAAATGAAAAATAAGATGAAAAATAAGACAAAAAAATAAGATAAAAAATAAGTATAAAAATAAGATAAAAAAATAAGTATAAAAATAAGATAAAAAATAAGATAAAAAGTAAGATGAAAAATAAGATGAAAAATAAGATGAAAAATAAGATAAAAAATAAGATAAAAAATAAGTATAAAAATAAGATAAAAAAATAAGATTAAAAATAAGATAACATATAAGATGATAAATAAGTATAAAAATAAGATGAAAAATAAGTTAAAAAATAAGAAGAAAAAATAAGATGAAAAATAAGATAAAAAATAAGTATAAAAATAGGATCAAACATAAGATCAAAAATACAAAGAAAAAATAAGATAAAAAATAAGTATAAAAATAGGATCTAACATAAGATCAAAAATACGAAGAAAAAATAAGATTAAAAATACGAAGAAAAAATAAATAAAAAATAAGTATAAAAATGAAGATAAAAAATAAGTATAAAAATAAGATGAAAAATAAGTATAAAAATAAGATTAAAAAGAAGATAAAATATAAGATTAAAAATAAGATAAAAAAGGATTAAAAATAAAATGAAAATTAAGTATAACAATAAGATGAAAAATGAGATGTAAAATAGAATAAAAAATAAAATGAAAAAATAAGATGAAAAAAACCTATAAAAAAAGATGAAAAATAAGATAAAAAAAAAAAGATGAAAAATAAGATAAAAAATAAGTATTAAAAATAAGATGGAAAATAAGATGAAAAATAAGATGAAAAAAAAGTATAAAAATAAGTTAAAAAATAAGATGAAAAATAAGTATAAAAATAAGATGAAAAAATAAGATAAAAAATAAGTATTAAAAATAAGATGAAAAATAAGATGAAAAATAAGTATAAAAATAAGATGAAAATAAGATAAAAAAAATTATAAAAATAAGTATAAAAATAAGATAAAAAATAAGATGAAAAATAAGTATAAAAATAAGATGAAAATAAGATAATTTTTTTTTATAAAAATAAGTATAAAAATAAGATAAAAAATAAGATGAAAATTAAGATGAAAAATAAGATGAAAAAAAAGTATAAAAATAAGTTAAAAAATAAGATGAAAAATAAGTATAAAAATAAGATGAAAAAATAAGATGAATAATACGTATAAAAATAAGATTAAAAATAAGATAAAAAATAAGATGAAAAATAAGTATAAAAATAAGATGAAAAATAAGATAAAAAATAATAAAAAAAAATAAGATGAAAAATAAGATGAAAAATAAGATAAAAAATAATAAAAAAATAAGATGAAAAATAAGATGAAAAATAAGATAAAAAATAAGATAAAAAAATAAGATGAAAAATAATATAAAAAATAAGTATTAAAAATAAGGTGAAAAATAAGTATAAAAATAAGATGAAAAATAAGATAAAAAATAATAAAAAAAAATAAGATGAAAAATAAGATGAAAAATAAGATAAAAAATAATAAAAAAATAAGATGAAAAATAAGATGAAAAATAAGATAAAAAATAAGATAAAAAATAAGATGAAAAATAAGATAAAAAATAAGATGAAAAATAAGTATAAAAATAAGATAAAAAAAAGATGAATACTAAGTATAAAAATAAGATTAAAAATAAGATAAAATATAAGATGAAAAATAAGTATAAAAATAAGATAAAAAATAAGATGAAAAATAAGTATAAAAATAAGATAAAAAAATAAGATGAATAATAAGTATAAAAATAAGATAAAATATAAGATGAAAAATCAGTATAAAAATAAGATGAAAAATAAGTATAAAAATAAAATGAAAAAAAGTATAAAAATAAGATGAAAAATAAGTATAAAAATAAAATGAAAAAAAAAGTATAAAAATAAGATGAAAAATAAGTATAAAAATAAGATAAAAAATTAGATAAAAAATAAGTATAAAAATAGGATTAAACATAAGATGAAAAATAAGTATAAAAAGAAGATGAAAAATAAGTATAAAAAAAATGTATAAAAATAAGATGAAAAATAAGCATAAAAATAAGATAAAAAATTAGATGAAAAATAAGTATAAAAATAAGATGAAAAATAAGTATAAAAATAAGATAAAAAATTAGATGAAAAATAAGTGGAAAAATAAGATGAAAAATAAGTATAAAAATAAGATGAAAAATAAGATAAAAAATAAGATAAAAAATAAGATGAAAAATAAGTAGAAAAATAAGATGAAAAATAAGTATAAAAATAAGATAAAAAATAAGATGAAAAATAAGTATAAAAATAAGATAAAAAATAAGATAAAAAATAAGTATAAAAATAAGATAAAAAAAAGATGAATACTAAGTATAAAAATAAGATTAAAAATAAGATAAAATATAAGATGAAAAATAAGTATAAAAATAAGATGAAAAATAAGATAAAAAATAAGAAGAAAAAAATAAGATAAAAAATAAGATAAAAAAATAAGTATAAAAATAAGATAAAAAATAAGATGAAAAATAAGTATAAAAATAAGATAAAAAAATAAGATGAATAATAAGTATAAAAATAAGATAAAATATAAGATGAAAAATCAGTATAAAAATAAGATGAAAAATAAGTATAAAAATAAAATGAAAAAAAAAGTATAAAAATAAGATGAAAAATAAGTATAAAAATAAAATGAAAAAAAAAGTATAAAAATAAGATGAAAAATAAGTATAAAAATAAGATAAAAAATTAGATAAAAAATAAGTATAAAAATAGGATCAAACATAAGATGAAAAATAAGTATAAAAATAAGATGAAAAATAAGTATAAAAAAAATGTCTAAAAATAAGATGAAAAATAAGCATAAAAATAAGATAAAAAATTAGATGAAAAATAAGTATAAAAATAAGATGAAAAATAAGTATAAAAATAAGATAAAAAATTAGATGAAAAATAAGATAAAAAATAAGTATAAAAATAAGATAAAAAAATAGGATAAAAAATAAGATAAAAAATAAGTATAAAAATAAGATAAAAAATTAGATGAAAAATAAGTATAAAAATAAGATAAAAAATAAGTATAAAAATAAGTATAAAAATAAAATGAAAAATAAGTATAAAAATAAGATAAAAAATAAGATGAAAAATAAGTATAAAAATAAGATAAAAAATAAGATGAAAAATAAGTATAAAAATAAGATAAAAAAAAGATGAATACTAAGTATAAAAATAAGATTAAAAATAAGATAAAATATAAGATGAAAAATAAGTATAAAAATAAGATGAAAAATAAGATAAAAAATAAGAAGAAAAAAATAAGATAAAAAATAAGATAAAAAAATAAGTATAAAAATAAGATAAAAAATAAGATGAAAAATAAGTATAAAAATAAGATAAAAAAATAAGATGAATAATAAGTATAAAAATAAGATTAAAAATAAGATAAAATATAAGATGAAAAATCAGTATAAAAATAAGATGAAAAATAAGTATAAAAATAAAATGAAAAAAAAAGTATAAAAATAAGATGAAAAATAAGTATAAAAAAAAAATGAAAAAAAATGTATAAAAATAAGATGAAAAATAAGCATAAAAATAAGATAAAAAATTAGATGAAAAATAAGTATAAAAATAAGATGAAAAATAAGTATAAAAATAAGATAAAAAACTAGATGAAAAATAAGTATAAAAATAAGATGAAAAATAAGATAAAAATAAGATAAAAAATAAGATGAAAAATAAGTATAAAAATAAGATGAAAAATAAGTATAAAAATAAGATAAAAAACTAGATGAAAAATAAGTATAAAAATAAGATGAAAAATAAGATAAAAATAAGATAAAAAATAAGATGAAAAATAAGTAGAAAAATAAGATGAAAAATAAGTATAAAAATAAGAAAAAAAAATTAGATGAAAAATAAGTATAAAAATAAGATGAAAAATATGATAAAAAATGAGTATAAGAATAAGATAAAAAATAAGATAAAAAATAAGTATAAAAATAAGATAAAAAAATAGGATAAAAAATAAGATAAAAATAAGTATAAAAATAAGATAAAAAATTAGATGAAAAATAAGTATAAAAATAAGATAAAAAAATAGGATAAAAAATAAGATAAAAATAAGTATAAAAATAAGATAAAAAATTAGATGAAAAATAAGTATAAAAATAAGATGAAAAATAAGATAAAAATAAGATAAAAAATAAGATGAAAAATAAGTAGAAAAATAAGATGAAAAATAAGTATAAAAATAAGAAAAAAAAATTAGATGAAAAATAAGTATAAAAATAAGATGAAAAATATGATAAAAAATGAGTATAAGAATAAGATAAAAAATAAGATAAAAAATAAGTATAAAAATAAGATAAAAAAATAGGATAAAAAATAAGATAAAAATAAGTATAAAAATAAGATAAAAAATTAGATGAAAAATAAGTATAAAAATAAGATGAAAAATAAGATAAAAATAAGATAAAAAATAAGATGAAAAATAAGTTGAAAAATAAGATGAAAAATAAGTATAAAAATAAGAAAAAAAAATTAGATGAAAAATAAGTATAAAAATAAGATGAAAAATATGATAAAAAATGAGTATAAGAATAAGATAAAAAATAAGATAAAAAATAAGTATAAAAATAAGATAAAAAAATAGGATAAAAAATAAGATAAAAATAAGTATAAAAATAAGATAAAAAATTAGATGAAAAATAAGTATAAAAATAAGATAAAAAATAAGTATAAAAATAAGATGAAAAATTAGATGAAAAATAAGTATAAAAATAGGATAAAAAATAAGTATAAAAATAAGATGAAAAATAAGATAAAAAATAGGATAAAAAATAAGTATAAAAATAAGATGAAAAATAAGATAAAAAATAAGATAAAAAATAAGTATAAAAATAAGATAAAAAATTAGATGAAAAATAAGTATAAAAAATAATTATAAAAATAAGATGAAAGATAAGATAAAAAATAAGATGAAAAATAAGTATAAAAATAAGATGAAAAATTAGATGAAAAATAAGTATAAAAATAGGATAAAAAATAAGTATAAAAATAAGATGAAAAATAAGATAAAAAATAGGATAAAAAATAAGTATAAAAATAAGATGAAAAATAAGATAAAAAATAAGATGAAAAATAAGTATAAAAAATAATTATAAAAATAAGATGAAAGATAAGATAAAAAATAAGATGAAAAATAAGTATAAAAATAAGATGAAAGATAAGATAAAAAATAAGAAGAAAAATAAGATAAAAAATAAGATGAAAAATAAGTATAAAAATAAGATTAAAAATAAGATAAAATATAAGATAAAAAATAAGATAAAAAATAAGAAGAAAAATAAGATAAAAAATAAGATGAAAAATAAGTATAAAAATAAGATTAAAAATAAGATAAAATATAAGATAAAAAATAAGTATAAAAATAAGATGAAAAATAAAAAGAAAAAATAAGATGAAAAATAAGATAAAAAATAATATAAAAAATAAAAAGAAAAAATAAAATGAAAAATAATATAAAAAATAAAAAGAAAAAATAAAATAAAAATAAGTATTAAAATAAGATGAAAAATAAGATAAAAAATAAATATAAAAATAAGATAAAAATAAGATCAAAAATACGAAGAAAAAATAAGATTAAAAATAAGACAAAAAAATAAGTATAAAAATGCAGATGAAAAATAAGTATAAAAATAAGATATAAAATAAGATAAAAATAAGATGAAAAATAAGATAAAAAAGGATTAAAAATAAAATGAAAATTAAGTATAATAATAAGATGAAAAATGAGATGTAAAATAGAATAAAAAATAAAATAAAAAATAAGATGAAAAAAAACTATAAAAAAAGATGAAAAATAAGATAAAAAAATAAGATGAAAAATAAGATAAAAAATAAGTATTAAAAATAAGATGAAAAATAAGATGAAAAATAAGTATAAAAATAAGATGAAAAATAAGATAAAAAAAAGTATAAAAATAAGTATAAAAATAAGATAGAAAATAAGATGAAAAATAAGATGAAAAATAAGATGAAAAAAAAGTATAAAAATAAGTTAAAAAATAAGATGAAAAATAAGTATAAAAATAAGATGAAAAAATAAGATGAATAATACGTATAAAAATAAGATAAAAAATAAGATGAAAAATAAGTATAAAAATTAGATGAAAAATAAGATAAAAAATAATAAAAAAAATAAGATGAAAAATAAGATAAAAAATAGGATAAAAAATAAGATGAAAAATAAAATGAAAAATAAGATGAAAAATAAGACAAAAAAATAAGATAAAAAATAAGTATAAAAATAAGATAAAAAAATAAGTATAAAAATAAGATAAAAAATAAGATAAAAAGTAAGATGAAAAATAAGATGAAAAATAAGATGAAAAATAAGATAAAAAATAAGATAAAAAATAAGTATAAAAATAAGATAAAAAAATAAGATTAAAAATAAGATAACATATAAGATGATAAATAAGTATAAAAATAAGATGAAAAATAAGTTAAAAAATAAGAAGAAAAAATAAGATGAAAAATAAGATAAAAAATAAGTATAAAAATAGGATCAAACATAAGATCAAAAATACAAAGAAAAAATAAGATAAAAAATAAGTATAAAAATAGGATCTAACAAGATCAAAAATACGAAGAAAAAATAAGATTAAAAATACGAAGAAAAAATAAATAAAAAATAAGTATAAAAATGAAGATAAAAAATAAGTATAAAAATAAGATGAAAAATAAGTATAAAAATAAGATTAAAAAGAAGATAAAATATAAGATTAAAAATAAGTATAAAAATAAGATAAAAAATAACATGAAAAATAAAATAAAAATAAGTATTAAAATAAGATGAAAAATAAGATAAAAAATAAATATAAAAATAAGATAAAAATAAGATCAAAAATACGAAAAAAAAATAAGATTAAAAATAAGACAAAAAATAAGTATAAAAATGAAGATAAAAAATAAGTATAAAAATAAGATGAAAAATAAGTATAAAAATAAGATATACAATAAGATAAAAATAAGATGAAAAATAAGATAAAAAAGGATTAAAAATAAAATGAAAATTAAGTATAACAATAAGATTAAAAATGAGATGTAAAATAGAATAAAAAATAAAATGAAAAAATAAGATGAAAAAAACCTATAAAAAAAGATGAAAAATAAGATAAAAAAAAAAAGATGAAAAATAAGATAAAAAATAAGTATTAAAAATAAGATGGAAAAAAAAGATGAAAAATAAGTATAAAAATAAGTATAAAAATAAGATAAAAAATAAGATGAAAAATAAGATGAAAAATAAGATGAAAAAAAAGTATAAAAATAAGTTAAAAAATAAGATGAAAAATAAGTATAAAAATAAGATGAAAAAATAAGATAAAAAATAAGTATTAAAAATAAGATGAAAAATAAGATAAAAAATAAGTATAAAAATAAGATGAAAATAAGATAAAAAAAATTATAAAAATAAGTATAAAAATAAGATAAAAAATAAGATGAAAAATAAGTATAAAAATAAGATGAAGTAAGATAATTTTTTTTTAGAAAAATAAGTATAAAAATAAGATAAAAAATAAGATGAAAAATAAGATGAAAAATAAGATGAAAAAAAAGTATAAAAATAAGTTAAAAAATAAGATGAAAAATAAGTATAAAAATAAGATGAAAAAATAAGATGAATAATACGTATAAAAATAAGATTAAAAATAAGATAAAAAATAAGATGAAAAATAAGTATAAAAATAAGATGAAAAATAAGATAAAAAATAATAAAAAAAAATAAGATGAAAAATAAGATGAAAAATAAGATAAAAAATAATAAAAAAATAAGATGAAAAATAAGATGAAAAATAAGATAAAAAATAAGATAAAAAAATAAGATGAAAAATAATATAAAAAATAAGTATTAAAAATAAGGTGAAAAATAAGATGAAAAATAAGATGAAAAATAAGATTAAAAATAAGATAAAAAATAAGATAAAAAAATAAGTATAAAAATAAGATAAAAAATAAGATGAAAAATAAGTATAAAAATAAGATAAAAAAATAAGATGAATAATAAGTATAAAAATAAGATAAAATATAAGATGAAAAATCAGTATAAAAATAAGATGAAAAATAAGTATAAAAATAAAATGAAAAAAAAAGTATAAAAATAAGATGAAAAATAAGTATAAAAATAAAATGAAAAAAAAAGTATAAAAATAAGATGAAAAATAAGTATAAAAATAAGATAAAAAATTAGATAAAAAATAAGTATAAAAATAGGATCAAACATAAGATGAAAAATAAGTATAAAAATAAGATGAAAAATAAGTATAAAAAAAATGTCTAAAAATAAGATGAAAAATAAGCATAAAAATAAGATAAAAAATTAGATGAAAAATAAGTATAAAAATAAGATGAAAAATAAGTATAAAAATAAGATAAAAAATTAGATGAAAAATAAGATAAAAAATAAGTATAAAAATAAGATAAAAAAATAGGATAAAAAATAAGATAAAAAATAAGTATAAAAATAAGATAAAAAATTAGATGAAAAATAAGTATAAAAATAAGATAAAAAATAAGTATAAAAATAAGTATAAAAATAAAATGAAAAATAAGTATAAAAATAAGATAAAAAATAAGATGAAAAATAAATATAAAAATAAGATAAAAAATAAGATGAAAAATAAGTATAAAAATAAGATAAAAAAAAGATGAATACTAAGTATAAAAATAAGATTAAAAATAAGATAAAATATAAGATGAAAAATAAGTATAAAAATAAGATGAAAAATAAGATAAAAAATAAGATGAAAAATAAGTATAAAAATAAGATAAAAAAATAAGATGAATAATAAGTATAAAAATAAGATGAAAAATAAGTATAAAAATAAAATGAAAAAAAAAGTATAAAAATAAGATGAAAAATAAGTATAAAAAAAAAATGAAAAAAAATGTATAAAAATAAGATGAAAAATAAGCATAAAAATAAGATAAAAAATTAGATGAAAAATAAGTATAAAAATAAGATGAAAAATAAGTATAAAAATAAGATAAAAAACTAGATGAAAAATAAGTATAAAAATAAGATGAAAAATAAGATAAAAATAAGATAAAAAATAAGATGAAAAATAAGTAGAAAAATAAGATGAAAAATAAGTATAAAAATAAGATAAAAAACTAGATGAAAAATAAGTATAAAAATAAGATGAAAAATAAGATAAAAATAAGATAAAAAATAAGATGAAAAATAAGTAGAAAAATAAGATGAAAAATAAGTATAAAAATAAGAAAAAAAAATTAGATGAAAAATAAGTATAAAAATAAGATGAAAAATATGATAAAAAATGAGTATAAGAATAAGATAAAAAATAAGATAAAAATAAGTATAAAAATAAGATAAAAAATTAGATGAAAAATAAGTATAAAAATAAGATAAAAAATAAGTATAAAAATAAGATGAAAAATTAGATGAAAAATAAGTATAAAAATAGGATAAAAAATAAGTATAAAAATAAGATGAAAAATAAGATAAAAAATAGGATAAAAAATAAGTATAAAAATAAGATGAAAAATAAGATAAAAAATAAGATAAAAAATAAGTATAAAAATAAGATAAAAAATTAGATGAAAAATAAGTATAAAAATAAGATAAAAAATAAAAATAAAAAATAAGATGAAAAATAATATAAAAAATAAAAAGAAAAAATAAGATGAAAAATAAGATAAAAAATAATATAAAAAATAAAAAGAAAAAATAAAATGAAAAATAATATAAAAAATAAAAAGAAAAAATAAAATAAAAATAAGTATTAAAATAAGATGAAAAATAAGATAAAAAATAAATATAAAAATAAGATAAAAATAAGATGAAAAATAAGTATAAAAATAAGATGAAAAATAAGATAAAAAAAGATGAAAAATAAGATAAAAAAATAAGATGAAAAATAAGATAAAAAATAAGTATTAAAAATAAGATGAAAAATAAGATGAAAAATAAGTATAAAAATAAGATGAAAAATAAGATAAAAAAAAGTATAAAAATAAGTATAAAAATAAGATAAAAAATAAGATGAAAAATAAGATGAAAAATAAGATGAAAAAAAAGTTTATAAATAAGTTAAAAAATAAGATGAAAAATAAGTATAAAAATAAGATGAAAAAATAAGATGAATAATACGTATAAAAATAAGATAAAAAATAAGATGAAAAATAAGTATAAAAATTAGATGAAAAATAAGATAAAAAATAATAAAAAAAATAAGATGAAAAATAAGATAAAAAATAGGATAAAAAATAAGATGAAAAATAAAATGAAAAATAAGATGAAAAATAAGACAAAAAAATAAGATAAAAAATAAGTATAAAAATAAGATAAAAAAATAAGTATAAAAATAAGATAAAAAATAAGATAAAAAGTAAGATGAAAAATAAGATGAAAAATAAGATGAAAAATAAGATAAAAAATAAGATAAAAAATAAGTATAAAAATAAGATAAAAAAATAAGATTAAAAATAAGATAACATATAAGATGATAAATAAGTATAAAAATAAGATGAAAAATAAGTTAAAAAATAAGAAGAAAAAATAAGATGAAAAATAAGATAAAAAATAAGTATAAAAATAGGATCAAACATAAGATCAAAAATACAAAGAAAAAATAAGATAAAAAATAAGTATAAAAATAGGATCTAACATAAGATCAAAAATACGAAGAAAAAATAAGATTAAAAATACGAAGAAAAAATAAATAAAAAATAAGTATAAAAATGAAGATAAAAAATAAGTATAAAAATAAGATTAAAAATAAGTATAAAAATAAGATTAAAAAGAAGATAAAATATAAGATTAAAAATAAGTATAAAAATAAGATAAAAAATAACATGAAAAATAAAATAAAAATAAGTATTAAAATAAGATGAAAAATAAGATAAAAAATAAATATAAAAATAAGATAAAAATAAGATCAAAAATACGAAAAAAAAATAAGATTAAAAATAAGACAAAAAATAAGTATAAAAATGAAGATAAAAAATAAGTATAAAAATAAGATGAAAAATAAGTATAAAAATAAGATATAAAATAAGATAAAAATAAGATGAAAAATAAGATAAAAAAGGATTAAAAATAAAATGAAAATTAAGTATAACAATAAGATGAAAAATGAGATGTAAAATAGAATAAAAAATAAAATGAAAAAATAAGATGGAAAAAACCTATAAAAAAAGATGAAAAATAAGATAAAAAAAAAAGATGAAAAATAAGATAAAAAATAAGTATTAAAAATAAGATGGAAAATAAGATGAAAAATAAGATGAAAAAAAAGTATAAAAATAAGTTAAAAAATAAGATGAAAAATAAGTATAAAAATAAGATGAAAAAATAAGATGAAAAATAAGTATAAAAATAAGATGAAAATAAGATAAAAAAAATTATAAAAATAAGTATAAAAATAAGATAAAAAATAAGATGAAAAATAAGTATAAAAATAAGATGAAAATAAGATAATTTTTTTTTATAAAAATAAGTATAAAAATAAGATAAAAAATAAGATGAAAATTAAGATGAAAAATAAGATGAAAAAAAAGTATAAAAATAAGTTAAAAAATAAGATGAAAAATAAGTATAAAAATAAGATGAAAAAATAAGATGAATAATACGTATAAAAATAAGATTAAAAATAAGATAAAAAATAAGATGAAAAATAAGTATAAAAATAAGATGAAAAATAAGATAAAAAATAATAAAAAAAAATAAGATGAAAAAAAGGATGAAAAATAAGATAAAAAATAATAAAAAAATAAGATGAAAAATAAGATGAAAAATAAGATAAAAAATAAGATAAAAAAATAAGATGAAAAATAATATAAAAAATAAGTATTAAAAATAAGGTGAAAAATAAGATGAAAAATAAGATAAAAAATAAGATAAAAAATAAGATGAAAAATAAGATAAAAAATAAGATGAAAAATAAGTATAAAAATAAGATAAAAAAAAGATGAATACTAAGTATAAAAATAAGATTAAAAATAAGATAAAATATAAGATGAAAAATAAGTATAAAAATAAGATGAAAAATAAGATAAAAAATAAGAAGAAAAAAATAAGATAAAAAATAAGATAAAAAAATAAGTATAAAAATAAGATAAAAAATAAGATGAAAAATAAGTATAAAAATAAGATAAAAAAATAAGATGAATAATAAGTATAAAAATAAGATAAAATATAAGATGAAAAATCAGTATAAAAATAAGATGAAAAATAAGTATAAAAATAAAATGAAAAAAAGTATAAAAATAAGATGAAAAATAAGTATAAAAATAAAATGAAAAAAAAAGTATAAAAATAAGATGAAAAATAAGTATAAAAATAAGATAAAAAATTAGATAAAAAATAAGTATAAAAATAGGATTAAACATAAGATGAAAAATAAGTATAAAAAGAAGATTAAAAATAAGTATAAAAAAAATGTATAAAAATAAGATGAAAAATAAGCATAAAAATAAGAAAAAAAAATTAGATGAAAAATAAGTATAAAAATAAGATGAAAAATATGATAAAAAATGAGTATAAGAATAAGATAAAAAATAAGATAAAAAATAAGTATAAAAATAAGATAAAAAAATAGGATAAAAAATAAGATAAAAATAAGTATAAAAATAAGATAAAAAATTAGATGAAAAATAAGTATAAAAATAAGATAAAAAAATAGGATAAAAAATAAGATAAAAATAAGTATAAAAATAAGATAAAAAATTAGATGAAAAATAAGTATAAAAATAAGATGAAAAATAAGATAAAAATAAGATAAAAAATAAGATGAAAAATAAGTAGAAAAATAAGATGAAAAATAAGTATAAAAATAAGAAAAAAAAATTAGATGAAAAATAAGTATAAAAATAAGATGAAAAATATGATAAAAAATGAGTATAAGAATAAGATAAAAAATAAGATAAAAAATAAGTATAAAAATAAGATAAAAAAATAGGATAAAAAATAAGATAAAAATAAGTATAAAAATAAGATAAAAAATTAGATGAAAAATAAGTATAAAAATAAGATGAAAAATAAGATAAAAATAAGATAAAAAATAAGATGAAAAATAAGTAGAAAAATAAGATAAAAAATAAGTATAAAAATAAGATAAAAAAATAGGATAAAAAATAAGATAAAAATAAGTATAAAAATAAGATAAAAAATTAGATGAAAAATAAGTATAAAAATAAGATAAAAAATAAGTATAAAAATAAGATGAAAAATTAGATGAAAAATAAGTATAAAAATAGGATAAAAAATAAGTATAAAAATAAGATGAAAAATAAGATAAAAAATAGGATAAAAAATAAGTATAAAAATAAGATGAAAAATAAGATAAAAAATAAGATAAAAAATAAGTATAAAAATAAGATAAAAAATTAGATGAAAAATAAGTATAAAAAATAATTATAAAAATAAGATGAAAGATAAGATAAAAAATAAGATGAAAAATAAGTATAAAAATAAGATGAAAAATTAGATGAAAAATAAGTATAAAAATAGGATAAAAAATAAGTATAAAAATAAGATGAAAAATAAGATAAAAAATAGGATAAAAAATAAGTATAAAAATAAGATGAAAAATAAGATAAAAAATAAGATGAAAAATAAGTATAAAAAATAATTATAAAAATAAGATGAAAGATAAGATAAAAAATAAGATGAAAAATAAGTATAAAAATAAGATGAAAGATAAGATAAAAAATAAGAAGAAAAATAAGATAAAAAATAAGATGAAAAATAAGTATAAAAATAAGATTAAAAATAAGATAAAATATAAGATAAAAAATAAGATAAAAAATATGAAGAAAAATAAGATAAAAAATAAGATGAAAAATAAGTATAAAAATAAGATTAAAAATAAGATAAAATATAAGATAAAAAATAAGTATAAAAATAAGATGAAAAATAAAAAGAAAAAATAAGATGAAAAATAAGATAAAAAATAATATAAAAAATAAAAATAAAAAATAAAATGAAAAATAATATAAAAAATAAAAAGAAAAAATAAAATAAAAATAAGTATTAAAATAAGATGAAAAATAAGATAAAAAATAAATATAAAAATAAGATAAAAATAAGATCAAAAATACGAAGAAAAAATAAGATTAAAAATAAGACAAAAAAATAAGTATAAAAATGCAGATGAAAAATAAGTATAAAAATAAGATATAAAATAAGATAAAAATAAGATGAAAAATAAGATAAAAAAGGATTAAAAATAAAATGAAAATTAAGTATAATAATAAGATGAAAAATGAGATGTAAAATAGAATAAAAAATAAAATGAAAAAATAAGATGAAAAAAAACTATAAAAAAAGATGAAAAATAAGATAAAAAAATAAGATGAAAAATAAGATAAAAAATAAGTATTAAAAATAAGATGAAAAATAAGATGAAAAATAAGTATAAAAATAAGATGAAAAATAAGATAAAAAAAAGTATAAAAATAAGTATAAAAATAAGATAAAAAATAAGATGAAAAATAAGATGAAAAATAAGATGAAAAAAAAGTATAAAAATAAGTTAAAAAATAAGATGAAAAATAAGTATAAAAATAAGATGAAAAAATAAGATGAATAATACGTATAAAAATAAGATAAAAAATAAGATGAAAAATAAGTATAAAAATTAGATGAAAAATAAGATAAAAAATAATAAAAAAAATAAGATGAAAAATAAGATAAAAAATAGGATAAAAAATAAGATGAAAAATAAAATGAAAAATAAGATGAAAAATAAGACAAAAAAATAAGATAAAAAATAAGTATAAAAATAAGATAAAAAAATAAGTATAAAAATAAGATGAAAAATAAGATGAAAAAAAAGTATAAAAATAAGTTAAAAAATAAGATGAAAAATAAGTATAAAAATAAGATGAAAAAATAAGATGAATAATACGTATAAAAATAAGATTAAAAATAAGATAAAAAATAAGATGAAAAATAAGTATAAAAATAAGATGAAAAATAAGATAAAAAATAAGATGAAAAATAAGTATAAAAATAAGATGAAAAATAAGATAAAAAATAATAAAAAAAAATAAGATGAAAAATAAGATGAAAAATAAGATAAAAAATAATAAAAAAAAATAAGATGAAAAATAAGATGAAAAATAAGATAAAAAATAATAAAAAAAAATAAGATGAAAAATAAGATGAAAAATAAGATAAAAAATAAGATAAAAAAATAAGATGAAAAATAATATAAAAAATAAGTATTAAAAATAAGGTGAAAAATAAGATGAAAAATAAGATGAAAAATAAGATAAAAAATAAGTATAAAAATAAGATAAAAAAAAGATGAATACTAAGTATAAAAATAAGATTAAAAATAAGATAAAATATAAGATGAAAAATAAGTATAAAAATAAGATGAAAAATAAGATAAAAAATAAGAAGAAAAAAATAAGATAAAAAATAAGATAAAAAAATAAGTATAAAAATAAGATAAAAAATAAGATGAAAAATAAGTATAAAAATAAGATAAAAAAATAAGATGAATAATAAGTATAAAAATAAGATAAAATATAAGATGAAAAATCAGTATAAAAATAAGATGAAAAATAAGTATAAAAATAAAATGAAAAAAAAAGTATAAAAATAAGATGAAAAATAAGTATAAAAATAAAATGAAAAAAAAAGTATAAAAATAAGATGAAAAATAAGTATAAAAATAAGATAAAAAATTAGATAAAAAATAAGTATAAAAATAGGATCAAACATAAGATGAAAAATAAGTATAAAAATAAGATGAAAAATAAGTATAAAAAAAATGTATAAAAATAAGATGAAAAATAAGTATAAAAATAAGATGAAAAATAAGATAAAAAATAAGATAAAAAATAAGATGAAAAATAAGTAGAAAAATAAGATGAAAAATAAGTATAAAAATAAGAAAAAAAATTAGATGAAAAATAAGTATAAAAATAAGATGAAAAATATGATAAAAAATGAGTTTAAGAATAAGATAAAAAATAAGATAAAAAATAAGTATAAAAATAAGATAAAAAAATAGGATAAAAAATAAGATAAAAAATAAGTATAAAAATAAGATAAAAAATTAGATGAAAAATAAGTATAAAAATAAGATAAAAAATAAGTATAAAAATAAGTATAAAAATAAAATAAAAAATAAGTATAAAAATAAGATAAAAAATAAGATGAAAAATAAGTATAAAAATAAGATAAAAAATAAGATGAAAAATAAGATAAAAAAAAGATGAATACTAAGTATAAAAATAAGATTAAAAATAAGATAAAATATAAGATGAAAAATAAGTATAAAAATAAGATGAAAAATAAGATAAAAAATAAGAAGAAAAAAATAAGATAAAAAATAAGATAAAAAAATAAGTATAAAAATAAGATAAAAAATAAGATGAAAAATAAGTATAAAAATAAGATAAAAAAATAAGATGAATACTAAGTATAAAAATAAGATTAAAAATAAGATAAAATATAAGATGAAAAATAAGTATAAAAATAAGATGAAAAATAAGATAAAAAATAAGAAGAAAAAAATAAGATAAAAAATAAGATAAAAAAATAAGTATAAAAATAAGATAAAAAATAAGATGAAAAATAAGTATAAAAATAAGATAAAAAAATAAGATGAATAATAAGTATAAAAATAAGATTAAAAATAAGATAAAATATAAGATGAAAAATCAGTATAAAAATAAGATGAAAAATAAGTATAAAAATAAAATGAAAAAAAAAGTATAAAAATAAGATGAAAAATAAGCATAAAAATAAGATAAAAAATTAGATGAAAAATAAGTATAAAAATAAGATGAAAAATAAGTATAAAAATAAGATAAAAAACTAGATGAAAAATAAGTATAAAAATAAGATGAAAAATAAGATAAAAATAAGATAAAAAATAAGATGAAAAATAAGTAGAAAAATAAGATGAAAAATAAGTAGAAAAATAAGATAAAAAACTAGATGAAAAATAAGTATAAAAATAAGATGAAAAATAAGATGAAAAATAAGATAAAAAATAAGATAAAAAATAAGATAAAAAATAAGTATAAAAATAAGATGAAAAATTAGATGAAAAATAAGTATAAAAAATAATCATAAAAATAAGATGAAAGATAAGATAAAAAATAAGATGAAAAATAAGTATAAAAATAAGATGAAAGAAAAGAAAAAAAATAAGAAGAAAAATAAGATAAAAAATAAGATGAAAAATAAGTATAAAAATAAGATTAAAAATAAGATAAAATATAAGATAAAAAATAAGATAAAAAATAAGAAGAAAAATAAGATAAAAAATAAGATGAAAAATAAGTATAAAAATAAGATAAAAATAAGATCAAAAATACGAAGAAAAAATAAGATTAAAAATAAGACAAAAAAATAAGTATAAAAATGAAGATGAAAAATAAGTATAAAAATAAGATATAAAATAAGATAAAAATAAGATGAAAAATAAGATAAAAAAGGATTAAAAATAAAATGAAAATTAAGTATAATAATAAGATGAAAAATGAGATGTAAAATAGAATAAAAAATAAAATGAAAAAATAAGATGAAAAAAAACTATAAAAAAAGATGAAAAATAAGATAAAAAAATAAGATGAAAAATAAGATAAAAAATAAGTATTAAAAATAAGATGAAAAATAAGATGAAAAATAAGTATAAAAATAAGATGAAAAATAAGATAAAAAAAAGTATAAAAATAAGTATAAAAATAAGATAAAAAATAAGATGAAAAATAAGATGAAAAATAAGATGAAAAAAAAAGTATAAAAATAAGTTAAAAAATAAGATGAAAAATAAGTATAAAAATAAGATGAAAACATAAGATGAATAATACGTATAAAAATAAGATAAAAAATAAGATGAAAAATAAGTATAAAAATTAGATGAAAAATAAGATAAAAAATAATAAAAAAAATAAGATGAAAAATAAGATAAAAAATAGGATAAAAAATAAGATAAAAAGTAAGATGAAAAATAAGATGAAAAATAAGATGAAAAATAAGATAAAAAATAAGATAAAAAATAAGTATAAAAATAAGATAAAAAATTAGATAAAAAATAAGTATAAAAATAGGATCAAACATAAGATGAAAAATAAGTATAAAAATAAGATGAAAAATAAGTATAAAAATAAAATGAAAAAAAAAGTATAAAAATAAGATGAAAAATAAGCATAAAAATAAGATAAAAAATTATATGAAAAAAAAGTATAAAAATAAAATGAAAAATAAGTATAAAAATAAAATGAAAAAAAAAAGTATAAAAATAAGATGAAAAATAAGTATAAAAATAAGATAAAAAATTAGATAAAAAATAAGTATAAAAATAGGATCAAACATAAGATGAAAAATAAGTATAAAAATAAGATGAAAAATAAGTATAAAAATAAAATGAAAAAAAAAGTATAAAAATAAGATGAAAAATAAGCATAAAAATAAGATAAAAAATTATATGAAAAATAAGTATAAAAATAAGATGAAAAATAAGATAAAAAATAAGATAAAAAAAAGATGAAAAATAAGTAGAAAAATAAGATGAAAAATAAGTATAAAAATAAGATAAAAAAATAGGATAAAAAATAAGATAAAAAATAAGTATAAAAATAAGATAAAAAATTAGGTGAAAAATAAGTATAAAAATAAGATAAAAAATAAGTATAAAAATAAGATGAAAAATTAGATGAAAAATAAGTATAAAAATAGGATAAAAAATAAGTATAAAAAGAAGATGTAAAATAAGATAAAAAATAAGATAAAAAATAAGTATAAAAATAAGATAAAAAATTAGATGAAAAATAAGTATAAAAATAAGATAAAAAATAAGTATAAAAAGAAGATGAAAAATAAGATAAAAAATAAGATAAAAAATAAGTATAAAAATAAGATAAAAAATTAGATGAAAAATAAGTATAAAAATAAGATAAAAAATAAGTATAAAAATAAGATGAAAAATAAGATAAAAAATAAGATAAAAAATAAGATGAAAAATAAGTATAAAAATAAGAAAAAAAAATTAGATGAAAAATTATTATAAAAATAAGATGAAAAATAAGATGAATAATAAGTATAAAAATAAGATAAAAAAAAGATAAAATATAAGATAAAAAATAAGATGAAAAATAAGATAAAAAATAAGATGAAAAATAAGATAAAAAATAAGATAAATAATAAGATAAAAAAAAATTATAAAAAAAAGTATAAAAATAAGTTAAAAAATAAGATGAAAAATAAGTATAAAAATAAGATGAAAAATAAAGATAAAAAATAAGATAAAAAATAAGATAAAATATAAGATGAAAAATCAGTATAAAAATAAGATGAAAAATAAGATAAAAAATTAGAAAAAAAATAAGATGAAAAATAAGATAAAAAAATAAGATGAATAATAAGTATAAAAATAAGAATAAAAATAAGATTAAAAATAAATTTAAAAATAAGATGAAATATAACAATAAAAATAAGTATAAAAAAAAGATGAAAAATAAGATGAAAAATAAGTATAAAAATAAGATAAAAAAATAAGATAAAAATAAGATAAAAAATAGGATAAAAAAATAAGATGAAAAATAATATAAAAAATAAGTATTAAAAATAAGATGAAAAATAAGATGAAAAATAAGTATAAAAATAAGATGATGAATAAGTTAAAAAATAAGTATAAAAATAAGATGAAAAATAAGATAAAAAATAAGATAAAAAATAAGATGAAAAATAAGTATAAAAATAAAATGAAAAATAAGATGAAAAATAAGATAAAAAATAAGATGAAAAATAAGTATAAAAATAAAATGAAAAATAAGTATAAAAATAAGATAAAAAATAAGATGAAAAATAAGTATAAAAATAAAATGAAAAAAAAAAGTATAAAAATAAGATGAAAAATAAGTATAAAAATAAGATAAAAAATTAGATAAAAAATAAGTATAAAAATAGGATCAAACATAAGATGAAAAATAAGTATAAAAATAAGATGAAAAATAAGTATAAAAATAAAATGAAAAAAAAAGTATAAAAATAAGATGAAAAATAAGCATAAAAATAAGATAAAAAATTATATGAAAAATAAGTATAAAAATAAGATGAAAAATAAGTATAAAAATAAGATAAAAAATTAGATGAAAAATAAGTATAAAAATAAGATGAAAAATAAGATAAAAAATAAGATGAAAAATAAGAATAAAAATAAGATGAAAAATAAGATAAAAAATAATAAGAAAAAAATAAGATAAAAAATAAGATAAAAAAATAAGTATAAAAATAAGATAAAAAAATAAGATGAATAATAAGTATAAAAATAAGATTAAAAATAAGATAAAATATAAGATGAAAAATCAGTATAAAAATAAGATGAAAAATAAGTATAAAAATAAAATGAAAAAAAAAAGTATAAAAATAAGATGAAAAATTAGATGAAAAATAAGTATAAAAATAAGATGAAAAATAAGTATAAAAATAAGATAAAAAACTAGATGAAAAATAAGTATAAA
This sequence comes from Mixophyes australis, assembly GCA_036250195.1. Taxonomy (NCBI): domain Eukaryota; kingdom Metazoa; phylum Chordata; class Amphibia; order Anura; family Limnodynastidae; genus Mixophyes; species Mixophyes australis. The sequence goes on along the minus strand of JAVHZZ010000003.1, from coordinate 286,349,437 downwards.
AATAAGATGAAAAATAAGATAAAAATAAGATAAAAAATAAGATAAAAATAAGATAAAAAATAAGATGAAAAATAAGTAGAAAAATAAGATGAAATATAAGATGAAAAATCAGTATAAAAATAAGATGAAAAATAAGATAAAAAATTAGAAAAAAAATAAGATGAAAAATAAGATAAAAAAATAAGATGAATAATAAGTATAAAAATAAGAATAAAAATAAGATTAAAAATAAATTTAAAAATAAGATGAAATATAACAATAAAAATAAGTATAAAAAAAAGATGAAAAATAAGATGAAAAATAAGTATAAAAATAAGATAAAAAATAAGATAAAAATAAGATAAAAAATAGGATAAAAAAATAAGATGAAAAATAATATAAAAAATAAGTATTAAAAATAAGATGAAAAATAAGATGAAAAATAAGTATAAAAATAAGATGATGAATAAGTTAAAAAATAAGTATAAAAATAAGATGAAAAATAAGATAAAAAATAAGATAAAAAATAAGATGAAAAATAAGTATAAAAATAAAATGAAAAATAAGATGAAAAATAAGATAAAAAATAAGATGAAAAATAAGTATAAAAATAAAATGAAAAATAAGTATAAAAATAAGATAAAAAATAAGATGAAAAATAAGTATAAAAATAAAATGAAAAAAAAAAGTATAAAAATAAGATGAAAAATAAGTATAAAAATAAGATAAAAAATTAGATAAAAAATAAGTATAAAAATAGGATCAAACATAAGATGAAAAATAAGTATAAAAATAAGATGAAAAATAAGTATAAAAATAAAATGAAAAAAAAAGTATAAAAATAAGATGAAAAATAAGCATAAAAATAAGATAAAAAATTATATGAAAAATAAGTATAAAAATAAGATGAAAAATAAGTATAAAAATAAGATAAAAAATTAGATGAAAAATAAGTATAAAAATAAGATGAAAAATAAGATAAAAAATAAGATGAAAAATAAGTAGAAAAATAAGATGAAAAATAAGTATAAAAATAAGAAAAAAAAATTAGATGAAAAATAAGTATAAAAATAAGATGAAAAATATGATAAAAAATGAGTATAAGAATAAGATAAAAGATAAGATAAAAAATAAGTATAAAAATAAGATAAAAAAATAGGATAAAAAATAAGATAAAAATAAGTATAAAAATAAGATAAAAAATTAGATGAAAAATAAGTATAAAAATAAGATAAAAAATAAGTATAAAAATAAGATGAAAAATTAGATGAAAAATAAGTATAAAAATAGGATAAAAAATAAGTATAAAAATAAGATGAAAAATAAGATAAAAAATAGGATAAAAAATAAGTATAAAAATAAGATGAAAAATAAGATAAAAAATAAGATAAAAAATAAGTATAAAAATAAGATGAAAAATTAGATGAAAAATAAGTATAAAAATAAGATAAAAAATAAAAAGAAAAAATAAGATGAAAAATAATATAAAAAATAAAAAGAAAAAATAAGATGAAAAATAAGATAAAAAATAAGATGAAAAATAAGTATAAAAAATAATTATAAAAATAAGATGAAAGATAAGATAAAAAATAAGATGAAAAATAAGTATAAAAATAAGATGAAAAATTAGATGAAAAATAAGTATAAAAATAGGATAAAAAATAAGTATAAAAATAAGATGAAAAATAAGATAAAAAATAAGTATAAAAAAAGATGAAAAATAATAATAAAAATAGGATAAAAAATAAGAATAAAAATAAGATGAAAAATAAGTTTAAAAATAAGATAAAATATAACAATAAAAATAAGTATAAAAATAAGAACATAAATAAGACTAAAAATAAGATAAAAACTAAGTATAAAAATAAGATGAAAAATAAGATAAAAAATAGGATAAAAAATAAGTATAAAAATAAGATGAAAAATAAGATAAAAAATAAGATGAAAAATAAGTATAAAAAATAATTATAAAAATAAGATGAAAGATAAGATAAAAAATAAGATGAAAAATAAGTATAAAAATAAGATGAAAAATTAGATGAAAAATAAGTATAAAAATAGGATAAAAAATAAGTATAAAAATAAGATGAAAAATAAGATAAAAAATAAGTATAAAAAAAGATGAAAAATAATAATAAAAATAGGATAAAAAATAAGAATAAAAATAAGATGAAAAATAAGTTTAAAAATAAGATAAAATATAACAATAAAAATAAGTATAAAAATAAGAACATAAATAAGACTAAAAATAAGATAAAAACTAAGTATAAAAATAAGATGAAAAATAAGATAAAAAATAGGATAAAAAATAAGTATAAAAATAAGATGAAAAATAAGATAAAAAATAAGATGAAAAATAAGTATAAAAAATAATTATAAAAATAAGATGAAAGATAAGATAAAAATAAGATGAAAAATAAGTATAAAAATAAGATGAAAGATAAGATAAAAAATAAGAAGAAAAATAAGATAAAAAATAAGATGAAAAATAAGTATAAAAATAAGATTAAAAATAAGATAAAATATAAGATAAAAAATAAGATAAAAATAAGAAGAAAAATAAGATAAAAAATAAGATGAAAAATAAGTATAAAAATAAGATTAAAAATAAGATAAAATATAAGATAAAAAATAAGTATAAAAATAAGATGAAAAATAAAAAGAAAAAATAAGATGAAAAATAAGATAAAAAATAATATAAAAAATAAAAATAAAAAATAAAATGAAAAATAATATAAAAAATAAAAAGAAAAAAGAAAATAAAAATAAGTATTAAAATAAGATGAAAAATAAGATAAAAAATAAATATAAAAATAAGATAAAAATAAGATCAAAAATACGAAGAAAAAATAAGATTAAAAATAAGACAAAAAAATAAGTATAAAAATGAAGATGAAAAATAAGTATAAAAATAAGATATAAAATAAGATAAAAATAAGATGAAAAATAAGATAAAAAAGGATTAAAAATAAAATGAAAATTAAGTATAATAATAAGATGAAAAATGAGATGTAAAATAGAATAAAAAATAAAATGAAAAAATAAGATGAAAAAAAACTATAAAAAAAGATGAAAAATAAGATAAAAAAATAAGATGAAAAATAAGATAAAAAATAAGTATTAAAAATAAGATGAAAAATAAGATGAAAAATAAGTATAAAAATAAGATGAAAAATAAGATAAAAAAAGTATAAAAATAAGTATAAAAATAAGATAAAAAATAAGATGAAAAATAAGATGAAAAATAAGATGAAAAAAAAAGTATAAAAATAAGTTAAAAAATAAGATGAAAAATAAGTATAAAAATAAGATGAAAACATAAGATGAATAATACGTATAAAAATAAGATAAAAAATAAGATGAAAAATAAGTATAAAAATTAGATGAAAAATAAGATAAAAAATAATAAAAAAAATAAGATGAAAAATAAGTATAAAAATAAAATGAAAAATAAGATGAAAAATAAGATAAAAAATAAGATGAAAAATAAGTATAAAAATAAAATGAAAAATAAGTATAAAAATAAGATAAAAAATAAGATGAAAAATAAGTATAAAAATAAAATGAAAAAAAAAAAGTATAAAAATAAGATGAAAAATAAGTATAAAAATAAGATAAAAAATTAGATAAAAAATAAGTATAAAAATAGGATCAAACATAAGATGAAAAATAAGTATAAAAATAAGATGAAAAATAAGTATAAAAATAAAATGAAAAAAAAGTATAAAAATAAGATGAAAAATAAGCATAAAAATAAGATAAAAAATTATATGAAAAATAAGTATAAAAATAAGATGAAAAATAAGTATAAAAATAAGATAAAAAATTAGATGAAAAATAAGTATAAAAATAAGATGAAAAATAAGATAAAAAATAATAAGAAAAAAATAAGATAAAAAATAAGATAAAAAAATAAGTATAAAAATAAGATAAAAAATAAGATAAAAAATAAGTATAAAAATAAGATAAAAAACTAGATGAAATATAAGTATAAAAATAAGATGAAAAATAAGATGAAAAATAAGATAAAAAATAAGATAAAAAATAAGATAAAAAATAAGTATAAAAATAAGATGAAAAATTAGATGAAAAATAAGTATAAAAATAAGATAAAAAATTAGATAAAAAATAAGTATAAAAATAAGATAAAAAACTAGATGAAATATAAGTATAAAAATAAGATGAAAAATAAGATGAAAAATAAGATAAAAAATAAGATAAAAAATAAGATAAAAAATAAGTATAAAAATAAGATGAAAAATTAGATGAAAAATAAGTATAAAAATAAGATAAAAAATAAAAAGAAAAAATAAGATGAAAAATAATATAAAAAATAAAAAGAAAAAATAAGATGAAAAATAAGATAAAAAATAAGATGAAAAATAAGTATAAAAAATAATTATAAAAATAAGATGAAAGATAAGATAAAAAATAAGATGAAAAATAAGTATAAAAATAAGATAAAAAATTAGATGAAAAATAAGTATAAAAATAAGATAAAAAATAAGTATAAAAATAAGATGAAAAATTAGATGAAAAATAAGTATAAAAAATAATCATAAAAATAAGATGAAAGATAAGATAAAAAATAAGATGAAAAATAAGTATAAAAATAAGATGAAAGAAAAGATAAAAAATAAGAAGAAAAATAAGATAAAAAATAAGATGAAAAATAAGTATAAAAATAAGATTAAAAATAAGATAAAATATAAGATAAAAAATAAGATAAAAAATAAGAAGAAAAATAAGATAAAAAATAAGATGAAAAATAAGTATAAAAATAAGATTAAAAATAAGATAAAATATAAGATAAAAAATAAGTATAAAAATAAGATGAAAAATAAAAAGAAAAAATAAGATGAAAAATAAGATAAAAAATAAATATAAAAATAAGATAAAAATAAGATCAAAAATACGAAGAAAAAATAAGATTAAAAATAAGACAAAAAAATAAGTATAAAAATGAAGATGAAAAATAAGTATAAAAATAAGATATAAAATAAGATAAAAATAAGATGAAAAATAAGATAAAAAAGGATTAAAAATAAAATGAAAATTAAGTATAATAATAAGATGAAAAATGAGATGTAAAATAGAATAAAAAATAAAATGAAAAAATAAGATGAAAAAAAACTATAAAAAAAGATGAAAAATAAGATAAAAAAATAAGATGAAAAATAAGATAAAAAATAAGTATTAAAAATAAGATGAAAAATAAGATGAAAAATAAGTATAAAAATAAGATGAAAAATAAGATAAAAAAAAGTATAAAAATAAGTATAAAAATAAGATAAAAAATAAGATGAAAAATAAGATGAAAAATAAGATGAAAAAAAAAGTATAAAAATAAGTTAAAAAATAAGATGAAAAATAAGTATAAAAATAAGATGAAAACATAAGATGAATAATACGTATAAAAATAAGATAAAAAATAAGATGAAAAATAAGTATAAAAATTAGATGAAAAATAAGATAAAAAATAATAAAAAAAATAAGATGAAAAATAAGATAAAAAATAGGATAAAAAATAAGATGAAAAATAATAAAAAAAATAAGATGAAAAATAAGATAAAAAATAGGATAAAAAATAAGATAAAAAGTAAGATGAAAAATAAGATGAAAAATAAGATGAAAAATAAGATAAAAAATAAGATAAAAAATAAGTATAAAAATAAGATAAAAAAATAAGATAAAAATAAGATAAAAAATAAGATAAAAAAATAAGATGAAAAATAATATAAAAAATAAGTATTAAAAATAAGATGAAAAATGAGATGAAAAATAAGTATAAAAATAAGATGATGAATAAGTTAAAAAATAAGTATAAAAATAAGATAAAAAATAAGATAAAAAATAAGATGAAAATTAAGTATAAAAATAAAATGAAAAATAAGATGAAAAATAAGATAAAAAATAAGATAAAAAATAAGATGAAAAATAAGTATAAAAATAAAATGAAAAATAGGTATAAAAATAAGATAAAAAATAAGATGAAAAATAAGTATAAAAATAAAATGAAAAATAGGTATAAAAATAAGATAAAAAATAAGATGAAAAATAAGTATAAAAATAAGATAAAAAATAAGATGAAAAATAAGTATAAAAATAAGATAAAAAAAAGATGAATAGTAAGTATAAAAATAAGATTAAAAATAAGATAAAATATAAGATGAAAAATAAGTATAAAAATAAGATGAAAAATAAGATAAAAAATAAGAAGAAAAAAATAAGATAAAAAATAAGATGAAAAATAAGTATAAAAATAAGATGAAAAATAAGATAAAAAATAAGAAGAAAAAAATAAGATAAAAAAATAAGTATAAAAATAAGATAAAAAATAAGATGAAAAATAAGTATAAAAATAAGATAAAAAAATAAGATGAATAATAAGTATAAAAATAAGATTAAAAATAAGATAAAATATAAGATGAAAAATCAGTATAAAAATAAGATGAAAAATAAGATAAAAAATAAAATGAAAAAAAAAGTATAAAAATAAAATGAAAAATAAGTATAAAAATAAAATGAAAAAAAAAAGTATAAAAATAAAATGAAAAATAAGTATAAAAATAAAATGAAAAAAAAAAGTATAAAAATAAGATGAAAAATAAGTATAAAAATAAGATAAAAAATTAGATAAAAAATAAGTATAAAAATAGGATCAAACATAAGATGAAAAATAAGTATAAAAATAAGATGAAAAATAAGTATAAAAATAAAATGAAAAAAAAAGTATAAAAATAAGATGAAAAATAAGCATAAAAATAAGATAAAAAATTATATGAAAAAAAAGTATAAAAATAAAATGAAAAATAAGTATAAAAATAAAATGAAAAAAAAAAGTATAAAAATAAGATGAAAAATAAGTATAAAAATAAGATAAAAAATTAGATAAAAAATAAGTATAAAAATAGGATCAAACATAAGATGAAAAATAAGTATAAAAATAAGATGAAAAATAAGTATAAAAATAAGATGAAAAATAAGTATAAAAATAAAATGAAAAAAAAAGTATAAAAATAAGATGAAAAATAAGCATAAAAATAAGATAAAAAATTATATGAAAAATAAGTATAAAAATAAGATGAAAAATAAGATAAAAAATAAGATAAAAAAAAGATGAAAAATAAGTAGAAAAATAAGATGAAAAATAAGTATAAAAATAAGATAAAAAAATAGGATAAAAAATAAGATAAAAAATAAGTATAAAAATAAGATAAAAAATTAGGTGAAAAATAAGTATAAAAATAAGATAAAAAATAAGTATAAAAATAAGATGAAAAATTAGATGAAAAATAAGTATAAAAATAGGATAAAAAATAAGTATAAAAAGAAGATGTAAAATAAGATAAAAAATAAGATAAAAAATAAGTATAAAAATAAGATAAAAAATTAGATGAAAAATAAGTATAAAAATAAGATAAAAAATAAGTATAAAAAGAAGATGAAAAATAAGATAAAAAATAAGATAAAAAATAAGTATAAAAATAAGATGAAAAATAAGATAAAAAATAAGATAAAAAATAAGATGAAAAATAAGTATAAAAATAAGAAAAAAAAATAGATGAAAAATTATTATAAAAATAAGATGAAAAATAAGATGAATAATAAGTATAAAAATAAGATAAAAAAAAGATAAAATATAAGATAAAAAATAAGATGAAAAATAAGATAAAAAATAAGATGAAAAATAAGATAAAAAATAAGATAAATAATAAGATAAAAAAAAATTATAAAAAAAAGTATAAAAATAAGTTAAAAAATAAGATGAAAAATAAGTATAAAATTAGATGAAGAATAAGATAAAAAATAATAAGAAAAAATAAGATAAAAAATAAGATAAAATATAAGATGAAAAATCAGTATAAAAATAAGATGAAAAATAAGATAAAAAATTAGAAAAAAAATAAGATGAAAAATAAGATAAAAAAATAAGATGAATAATAAGTATAAAAATAAGAATAAAAATAAGATTAAAAATAAATTTAAAAATAAGATGAAATATAACAATAAAAATAAGTATAAAAAAAAGATGAAAAATAAGATGAAAAATAAGTATAAAAATAAGATAAAAAAATAAGATAAAAATAAGATAAAAAATAGGATAAAAAAAATAAGATGAAAAATAATATAAAAAATAAGTATTAAAAATAAGATGAAAAATAAGATGAAAAATAAGTATAAAAATAAGATGATGAATAAGTTAAAAAATAAGTATAAAAATAAGATGAAAAATAAGATAAAAAATAAGATACAAAATAAGATGAAAAATAAGTATAAAAATAAAATGAAAAATAAGATGAAAAATAAGATAAAAAATAAGATGAAAAATAAGTATAAAAATAAAATGAAAAATAAGTATAAAAATAAGATAAAAAATTAGATAAAAAATAAGTATAAAAATAGGATCAAACATAAGATGAAAAATAAGTATAAAAATAAGATGAAAAATAAGTATAAAAATAAAATGAAAAAAAAAGTATAAAAATAAGATGAAAAATAAGCATAAAAATAAGATAAAAAAAAGATGAAAAATAAGTAGAAAAATAAGATGAAAAATAAGTATAAAAATAAGATAAAAAAATAGGATAAAAAATAAGTATAAAAATAAGATAAAAAATTAGGTGAAAAATAAGTATAAAAATAAGATAAAAAATAAGTATAAAAATAAGATGAAAAATTAGATGAAAAATAAGTATAAAAATAGGATAAAAAATAAGTATAAAAAGAAGATGTAAAATAAGATAAAAAATAAGATAAAAAATAAGTATAAAAATAAGATAAAAAATTAGATGAAAAATAAGTATAAAAATAAGATAAAAAATAAGTATAAAAATAAGATGAAAAATAAGATAAAAAATAAGATAAAAAATAAGATGAAAAATAAGTATAAAAATAAGAAAAAAAAATTAGATGAAAAATTATTATAAAAATAAGATGAAAAATAAGATGAATAATAAGTATAAAAATAAGATAAAAAAAAGATAAAATATAAGATAAAAAATAAGATGAAAAATAAGATAAAAAATAAGATGAAAAATAAGAAAAAAAATTAAATAAATAATAAGATAAAAAAAAATTATAAAAAAAAGTATAAAAATAAGTTAAAAAATAAGATGAAAAATAAGTATAAAAATAAGATGAAAAATAAGATAAAAAATAATAAGAAAAAATAAGATAAAAAATAAGATAAAATATAAGATGAAAAATCAATATAAAAATAAGATGAAAAATAAGATAAAAAATTAGAAAAAAAATAAGATGAAAAATAAGATAAAAAAATAAGATGAATAATAAGTATAAAAATAAGAATAAAAATAAGATTAAAAATAAATTTAAAAATAAGATGAAATATAACAATAAAAATAAGTATAAAAAAAAGATGAAAAATAAGTATAAAAATAAGATAAAAAAATAAGATAAAAATAAGATAAAAAATAGGATAAAAAAATAAGATGAAAAATAATATAAAAAATAAGTATTAAAAATAAGATGAAAAATAAGATGAAAAATAAGTATAAAAATAAGATGATGAATAAGTTAAAAAATAAGTATAAAAATAAGATGAAAAATAAGATAAAAAATAAGATAAAAAATAAGATGAAAAATAAGTATAAAAATAAAATGAAAAATAAGATGAAAAATAAGATAAAAAATAAGATGAAAAATAAGTATAAAAATAAAATGAAAAATAAGTATAAAAATAAGATAAAAAATAAGATGAAAAATAAGTATAAAAATAAAATGAAAAAAAAAAGTATAAAAATAAGATGAAAAATAAGTATAAAAATAAGATAAAAAATTAGATAAAAAATAAGTATAAAAATAGGATCAAACATAAGATGAAAAATAAGTATAAAAATAAGATGAAAAATAAGTATAAAAATAAAATGAAAAAAAAAGTATAAAAATAAGATGAAAAATAAGCATAAAAATAAGATAAAAAATTATATGAAAAATAAGTATAAAAATAAGATGAAAAATAAGTATAAAAATAAGATAAAAAATTAGATGAAAAATAAGTATAAAAATAAGATGAAAAATAAGATAAAAAATAAGATGAAAAATAAGTATAAAAATAAGATGAAAAATAAGATAAAAAATAATAAGAAAAAAATAAGATAAAAAATAAGATAAAAAAATAAGTATAAAAATAAGATAAAAAATAAGATGAAAAATAAGTATAAAAATAAGATAAAAAAATAAGATGAATAATAAGTATAAAAATAAGATTAAAAATAAGTATAAAAATAAAATGAAAAAAAAAGTATAAAAATAAGATGAAAAATTAGATGAAAAATAAGTATAAAAATAAGATGAAAAATAAGTATAAAAATAAGATAAAAAACTAGATGAAAAATAAGTATAAAAATAAGATGAAAAATAAGATAAAAATAAGATAAAAAATAAGTATAAAAATAAGATAAAAAATAAGTATAAAAATAAGATGAAAAATAAGTATAAAAATAAGATAAAAAATAAGATGAAAAATAAGTATAAAAATAAGATTAAAAATAAGATAAAATATAAGATAAAAAATAAGTATAAAAATAAGATAAAAAATAAGTATAAAAATAAGATGAAAAATAAAAAGAAAAAATAAGATGAAAAATAAGTATAAAAATAAGATAAAAAACTAGATGAAAAATAAGTATAAAAATAAGATGAAAAATAAGATAAAAATAAGATAAAAAATAAGATGAAAAATAAGTAGAAAAATAAGATGAAAAATAAGTATAAAAATAAGATAAAAAATAAGATGAAAAATAAGTATAAAAATAAGATTAAAAATAAGATAAAATATAAGATAAAAAATAAGTATAAAAATAAGATAAAAAATAAGTATAAAAATAAGATGAAAAATAAAAAGAAAAAATAAGATGAAAAATAAGATAAAAAATAATATAAAAAATAAAAATAAAAAATAAAATGAAAAATAATATAAAAAATAAAAAGAAAAAAGAAAATAAAAATAAGTATTAAAATAAGATGAAAAATAAGATAAAAAATAAATATAAAAATAAGATCAAAAATACGAAGAAAAAATAAGATTAAAAATAAGACAAAAAAATAAGTATAAAAATGAAGATGAAAAATAAGTATAAAAATAAGATATAAAATAAGATAAAAATAAGATGAAAAATAAGATAAAAAAGGATTAAAAATAAAATGAAAATTAAGTATAATAATAAGATGAAAAATGAGATGTAAAATAGAATAAAAAATAAAATGAAAAAATAAGATGAAAAAAAACTATAAAAAAAGATGAAAAATAAGATAAAAAATAAGATGAAAAATAAGATAAAAAATAAGTATTAAAAATAAGATGAAAAATAAGATGAAAAATAAGTATAAAAATAAGATGAAAAATAAGATAAAAAAAAGTATAAAAATAAGTATAAAAATAAGATAAAAAATAAGATGAAAAATAAGATGAAAAATAAGATGAAAAAAAAGTATAAAAATAAGTTAAAAAATAAGATGAAAAATAAGTATAAAAATAAGATGAAAAAATAAGATGAATAATACGTATAAAAATAAGATAAAAAATAAGATGAAAAATAAGTATAAAAATTAGATGAAAAATAAGATAAAAAATAATAAAAAAAATAAGATGAAAAATAAGATAAAAAATAGGATAAAAAATAAGATGAAAAATAAAATGAAAAATAAGATGAAAAATAAGACAAAAAAATAAGATAAAAAATAAGTATAAAAATAAGATAAAAAAATAAGTATAAAAATAAGATAAAAAATAAGATAAAAAGTAAGATGAAAAATAAGATGAAAAATAAGATAAAAAATAAGATAAAAAATAAGTATAAAAATAAGATAAAAAAATAAGATTAAAAATAAGATAACATATAAGATGATAAATAAGTATAAAAATAAGATGAAAAATAAGTTAAAAAATAAGAAAAAAAAATAAGATGAAAAATAAGATAAAAAATAAGTATAAAAATAGGATCAAACATAAGATCAAAAATACAAAGAAAAAATAAGATAAAAAATAAGTATAAAAATAGGATCTAACATAAGATCAAAAATACGAAGAAAAAATAAGATTAAAAATACGAAGAAAAAATAAATAAAAAATAAGTATAAAAATGAAGATAAAAAATAAGTATAAATATAAGATGAAAAATAAGTATAAAAATAAGATTAAAAAGAAGATAAAATATAAGATTAAAAATAAGTATAAAAATAAGATAAAAAATAACATGAAAAATAAAATAAAAATAAGTATTAAAATAAGATGAAAAATAAGATAAAAAATAAATATAAAAATAAGATAAAAATAAGATCAAAAATACGAAAAAAAAATAAGATTAAAAATAAGACAAAAAAATAAGTATAAAAATGAAGATAAAAAATAAGTATAAAAATAAGATGAAAAATAAGTATAAAAATAAGATATAACATAAGATAAAAATAAGATGAAAAATAAGATAAAAAAGGATTAAAAATAAAATGAAAATTAAGTATAACAATAAGATGAAAAATGAGATGTAAAATAGAATAAAAAATAAAATGAAAAAATAAGATGAAAAAAACCTATAAAAAAAGATGAAAAATAAGATAAAAAAAAAAAGATGAAAAATAAGATAAAAAATAAGTATTAAAAATAAGATGGAAAAAAAGATGAAAAATAAGTATAAAAATCAGTATAAAAATAAGATGAAAAATAAGATAAAAAATTAGAAAAAAAATAAGATGAAAAATAAGATAAAAAAATAAGATGAATAATAAGTATAAAAATAAGAATAAAAATAAGATTAAAAATAAATTTAAAAATAAGATGAAATATAACAATAAAAATAAGTATAAAAAAAAGATGAAAAATAAGATGAAAAATAAATATAAAAATAAGATAAAAAAATAAGATAAAAATAAGATAAAAAATAGGATAAAAAAATAAGATGAAAAATAATATAAAAAATAAGTATTAAAAATAAGATGAAAAATAAGATGAAAAATAAGTATAAAAATAAGATGATGAATAAGTTAAAAAATAAGTATAAAAATAAGATGAAAAATAAGATAAAAAATAAGATAAAAAATAAGATGAAAAATAAGTATAAAAATAAAATGAAAAATAAGATGAAAAATAAGATAAAAAATAAGATGAAAAATAAGTATAAAAATAAAATGAAAAATAAGTATAAAAATAAGATAAAAAATAAGATGAAAAATAAGTATAAAAATAAAATGAAAAAAAAAAGTATAAAAATAAGATGAAAAATAAGTATAAAAATAAGATAAAAAATTAGATAAAAAATAAGTATAAAAATAGGATCAAACATAAGATGAAAAATAAGTATAAAAATAAGATGAAAAATAAGTATAAAAATAAAATGAAAAAAAAAGTATAAAAATAAGATGAAAAATAAGCATAAAAATAAGATAAAAAATTATATGAAAAATAAGTATAAAAATAAGATGAAAAATAAGATAAAAAATAAGATAAAAAAAAGATGAAAAATAAGTAGAAAAATAAGATGAAAAATAAGTATAAAAATAAGATAAAAAAATAGGATAAAAAATAAGATAAAAAATAAGTATAAAAATAAGATAAAAAATTAGGTGAAAAATAAGTATAAAAATAAGATAAAAAATAAGTATAAAAATAAGATGAAAAATTAGATGAAAAATAAGTATAAAAATAGGATAAAAAATAAGTATAAAAAGAAGATGTAAAATAAGATAAAAAATAAGATAAAAAATAAGTATAAAAATAAGATAAAAAATTAGATGAAAAATAAGTATAAAAATAAGATAAAAAATAAGTATAAAAAGAAGATGAAAAATAAGATAAAAAATAAGATAAAAAATAAGTATAAAAATAAGATAAAAAATTAGATGAAAAATAAGTATAAAAATAAGATAAAAAATAAGTATAAAAATAAGATGAAAAATAAGATAAAAAATAAGATAAAAAATAAGATGAAAAATAAGTATAAAAATAAGAAAAAAAAATAGATGAAAAATTATTATAAAAATAAGATGAAAAATAAGATGAATAATAAGTATAAAAATAAGATAAAAAAAAGATAAAAAATAAGATAAAAAATAAGATGAAAAATAAGTATAAAAATAAAATGAAAAATAGGTATAAAAATAAGATAAAAAATAAGTATAAAAAAAAGATGAAAAATAAGATAAAAAATAAGATGAAAAATAAGTATAAAAATAAGAAAAAAAAATAGATGAAAAATTATTATAAAAATAAGATGAAAAATAAGATGAATAATAAGTATAAAAATAAGATAAAAAAAAGATAAAAAATAAGAAAAAAAAATAAGATGAAAAATAAGATAAAAAATAAGTATAAAAATAGGATCAAACATAAGATCAAAAATACAAAGAAAAAATAAGATAAAAAATAAGTATAAAAATAGGATCTAACATAAGATCAAAAATACGAAGAAAAAATAAGATTAAAAATACGAAGAAAAAATAAATAAAAAATAAGTATAAAAATGAAGATAAAAAATAAGTATAAAAATAAGATGAAAAATAAGTATAAAAATAAAATTAAAAAGAAGATAAAATATAAGATTAAAAATAAGTATAAAAATAAGATAAAAAATAACATGAAAAATAAAATAAAAATAAGTATTAAAATAAGATGAAAAATAAGATAAAAAATAAATATAAAAATAAGATAAAAATAAGATCAAAAATACGAAAAAAAAATAAGATTAAAAATAAGACAAAAAAATAAGTATAAAAATGAAGATAAAAAATAAGTATAAAAATAAGATGAAAAATAAGTATAAAAATAAGATATAACATAAGATAAAAATAAGATGAAAAATAAGATAAAAAAGGATTAAAAATAAAATGAAAATTAAGTATAACAATAAGATGAAAAATGAGATGTAAAATAGAATAAAAAATAAAATGAAAAAATAAGATGAAAAAAACCTATAAAAAAAGATGAAAAATAAGATAAAAAAAAAAAGATGAAAAATAAGATAAAAAATAAGTATTAAAAATAAGATGGAAAAAAAGATGAAAAATAAGTATAAAAATCAGTATAAAAATAAGATGAAAAATAAGATAAAAAATTAGAAAAAAAATAAGATGAAAAATAAGATAAAAAAATAAGATGAATAATAAGTATAAAAATAAGAATAAAAATAACATTAAAAATAAATTTAAAAATAAGATGAAATATAACAATAAAAATAAGTATAAAAAAAAGATGAAAAATAAGATGAAAAATAAGTATAAAAATAAGATAAAAAAATAAGATAAAAATAAGATAAAAAATAGGATAAAAAAATAAGATGAAAAATAATATAAAAAATAAGTATTAAAAATAAGATGAAAAATAAGATGAAAAATAAGTATAAAAATAAGATGATGAATAAGTTAAAAAATAAGTATAAAAATAAGATGAAAAATAAGATAAAAAATAAGATAAAAAATAAGATGAAAAATAAGTATAAAAATAAAATGAAAAATAAGATGAAAAATAAGATAAAAAATAAGATGAAAAATAAGTATAAAAATAAAATGAAAAATAAGTATAAAAATAAGATAAAAAATAAGATGAAAAATAAGTATAAAAATAAAATGAAAAAAAAAAGTATAAAAATAAGATGAAAAATAAGTATAAAAATAAGATAAAAAATTAGATAAAAAATAAGTATAAAAATAGGATCAAACATAAGATGAAAAATAAGTATAAAAATAAGATGAAAAATAAGTATAAAAATAAAATGAAAAAAAAAGTATAAAAATAAGATGAAAAATAAGCATAAAAATAAGATAAAAAATTATATGAAAAATAAGTATAAAAATAAGATGAAAAATAAGATAAAAAATAAGATAAAAAAAAGATGAAAAATAAGTAGAAAAATAAGATGAAAAATAAGTATAAAAATAAGATAAAAAAAATAGGATAAAAAATAAGATAAAAAATAAGTATAAAAATAAGATAAAAAATTAGGTGAAAAATAAGTATAAAAATAAGATAAAAAATAAGTATAAAAATAAGATGAAAAATTAGATGAAAAATAAGTATAAAAATAGGATAAAAAATAAGTATAAAAAGAAGATGTAAAATAAGATAAAAAATAAGATAAAAAATAAGTATAAAAATAAGATAAAAAATTAGATGAAAAATAAGTATAAAAATAAGATAAAAAATAAGTATAAAAAGAAGATGAAAAATAAGATAAAAAATAAGATAAAAAATAAGTATAAAAATAAGATAAAAAATTAGATGAAAAATAAGTATAAAAATAAGATAAAAAATAAGTATAAAAATAAGATGAAAAATAAGATAAAAAATAAGATAAAAAATAAGATGAAAAATAAGATAAAAAATAAGATAAAAAATAAGATGAAAAATAAGTATAAAAATAAGAAAAAAAAATAGATGAAAAATTATTATAAAAATAAGATGAAAAATAAGATGAATAATAAGTATAAAAATAAGATAAAAAAAAGATAAAAAATAAGATAAAAAATAAGATGAAAAATAAGTATAAAAATAAAATGAAAAATAGGTATAAAAATAAGATAAAAAATAAGATGAAAAATAAGTATAAAAATAAAATGAAAAATAGGTATAAAAATAAGATAAAAAATAAGATGAAAAATAAGTATAAAAATAAGATAAAAAATAAGATGAAAAATAAGTATAAAAATAAGATAAAAAAAAGATGAATAGTAAGTATAAAAATAAGATTAAAAATAAGATAAAATATAAGATGAAAAATAAGTATAAAAATAAGATGAAAAATAAGATAAAAAATAAGAAGAAAAAAATAAGATAAAAATAAGATAAAAAATAGGATAAAAAAATAAGATGAAAAATAATATAAAAAATAAGTATTAAAAATAAGATGAAAAATAAGATGAAAAATAAGTATAAAAATAAGATGATGAATAAGTTAAAAAATAAGTATAAAAATAAGATGAAAAATAAGATAAAAAATAAGATAAAAAATAAGATGAAAAATAAGTATAAAAATAAAATGAAAAATAAGATGAAAAATAAGATAAAAAATAAGATGAAAAATAAGTATAAAAATAAAATGAAAAATAAGTATAAAAATAAGATAAAAAATAAGATGAAAAATAAGTATAAAAATAAAATGAAAAAAAAAAGTATAAAAATAAGATGAAAAATAAGTATAAAAATAAGATAAAAAATTAGATAAAAAATAAGTATAAAAATAGGATCAAACATAAGATGAAAAATAAGTATAAAAATAAGATGAAAAATAAGTATAAAAATAAAATGAAAAAAAAAGTATAAAAATAAGATGAAAAATAAGCATAAAAATAAGATAAAAAATTATATGAAAAATAAGTATAAAAATAAGATGAAAAATAAGTATAAAAATAAGATAAAAAATTAGATGAAAAATAAGTATAAAAATAAGATGAAAAATAAGATAAAAAATAAGATGAAAAATAAGTATAAAAATAAGATGAAAAATAAGATAAAAAATAATAAGAAAAAAATAAGATAAAAAATAAGATAAAAAAATAAGTATAAAAATAAGATAAAAAATAAGATGAAAAATAAGTATAAAAATAAGATAAAAAAATAAGATGAATAATAAGTATAAAAATAAGATTAAAAATAAGTATAAAAATAAGATAAAAAACTAGATGAAAAATAAGTATAAAAATAAGATGAAAAATAAGATAAAAATAAGATAAAAAATAAGATGAAAAATAAGTAGAAAAATAAGATGAAAAATAAGTATAAAAATAAGATAAAAAATAAGATGAAAAATAAGTATAAAAATAAGATTAAAAATAAGATAAAATATAAGATAAAAAATAAGTATAAAAATAAGATGAAAAATAAAAAGAAAAAATAAGATGAAAAATAAGATAAAAAATAATATAAAAAATAAAAATAAAAAATAAAATGAAAAATAATATAAAAAATAAAAAGAAAAAAGAAAATAAAAATAAGTATTAAAATAAGATGAAAAATAAGATAAAAAATAAATATAAAAATAAGATAAAAATAAGATCAAAAATACGAAGAAAAAATAAGATTAAAAATAAGACAAAAAAATAAGTATAAAAATGAAGATGAAAAATAAGTATAAAAATAAGATATAAAATAAGATAAAAATAAGATGAAAAATAAGATAAAAAAGGATTAAAAATAAAATGAAAATTAAGTATAATAATAAGATGAAAAATGAGATGTAAAATAGAATAAAAAATAAAATGAAAAAATAAGATGAAAAAAAACTATAAAAAAAGATGAAAAATAAGATAAAAAATAAGATGAAAAATAAGATAAAAAATAAGTATTAAAAATAAGATGAAAAATAAGATGAAAAATAAGTATAAAAATAAGATGAAAAATAAGATAAAAAAAAGTATAAAAATAAGTATAAAAATAAGATAAAAAATAAGATGAAAAATAAGATGAAAAATAAGATGAAAAAAAAGTATAAAAATAAGTTAAAAAATAAGATGAAAAATAAGTATAAAAATAAGATGAAAAAATAAGATGAATAATACGTATAAAAATAAGATAAAAAATAAGATGAAAAATAAGTATAAAAATTAGATGAAAAATAAGATAAAAAATAATAAAAAAAATAAGATGAAAAATAAGATAAAAAATAGGATAAAAAATAAGATGAAAAATAAAATGAAAAATAAGATGAAAAATAAGACAAAAAAATAAGATAAAAAATAAGTATAAAAATAAGATAAAAAAATAAGTATAAAAATAAGATAAAAAATAAGATAAAAAGTAAGATGAAAAATAAGATGAAAAATAAGATGAAAAATAAGATAAAAAATAAGATAAAAAATAAGTATAAAAATAAGATAAAAAAATAAGATTAAAAATAAGATAACATATAAGATGATAAATAAGTATAAAAATAAGATGAAAAATAAGTTAAAAAATAAGAAAAAAAAATAAGATGAAAAATAAGATAAAAAATAAGTATAAAAATAGGATCAAACATAAGATCAAAAATACAAAGAAAAAATAAGATAAAAAATAAGTATAAAAATAGGATCTAACATAAGATCAAAAATACGAAGAAAAAATAAGATTAAAAATACGAAGAAAAAATAAATAAAAAATAAGTATAAAAATGAAGATAAAAAATAAGTATAAAAATAAGATGAAAAATAAGTATAAAAATAAGATTAAAAAGAAGATAAAATATAAGATTAAAAATAAGTATAAAAATAAGATGAAAAATAAGTATAAAAATAAAATGAAAAAAAAAGTATAAAAATAAGATGAAAAATAAGCATAAAAATAAGATAAAAAATTATATGAAAAATAAGTATAAAAATAAGATGAAAAATAAGTATAAAAATAAGATAAAAAATTAGATGAAAAATAAGTATAAAAATAAGATGAAAAATAAGATAAAAAATAAGATGAAAAATAAGTATAAAAATAAGATGAAAAATAAGATAAAAAATAATAAGAAAAAAATAAGATAAAAAATAAGATAAAAAATAAGATGAAAAATAAGTATAAAAAATAATTATAAAAATAAGATGAAAGATAAGATAAAAAATAAGATGAAAAATAAGTATAAAAATAGGATAAAAAATAAGTATAAAAATAAGATGAAAAATAAGATAAAAAATCGGATAAAAAATAAGATGAAAAATAAGATAAAAAATAAGATGAAAAATAAGTATAAAAATAAGATAAAAAAATAAGATGAATAATAAGTATAAAAATAAGATTAAAAATAAGATAAAATATAAGATGAAAAATCAGTATAAAAATAAGATGAAAAATAAGTATAAAAATAAAATGAAAAAAAAAGTATAAAAATAAGATGAAAAATAAGCATAAAAATAAGATAAAAAATTAGATGAAAAATAAGTATAAAAATAAGATGAAAAATAAGTATAAAAATAAGATAAAAAACTAGATGAAAAATAAGTATAAAAATAAGATGAAAAATAAGATAAAAATAAGATAAAAAATAAGATGAAAAATAAGTAGAAAAATAAGATGAAAAATAAGTAGAAAAATAAGATAAAAAACTAGATGAAAAATAAGTATAAAAATAAGATGAAAAATAAGATGAAAAATAAGATAAAAAATAAGATAAAAAATAAGATAAAAAATAAGTATAAAAATAAGATGAAAAATTAGATGAAAAATAAGTATAAAAAATAATCATAAAAATAAGATGAAAGATAAGATAAAAAATAAGATGAAAAATAAGTATAAAAATAAGATGAAAGAAAAGAAAAAAAATAAGAAGAAAAATAAGATAAAAAATAAGATGAAAAATAAGTATAAAAATAAGATTAAAAATAAGATAAAATATAAGATAAAAAATAAGATAAAAAATAAGAAGAAAAATAAGATAAAAAATAAGATGAAAAATAAGTATAAAAATAAGATAAAAATAAGATCAAAAATACGAAGAAAAAATAAGATTAAAAATAAGACAAAAAAATAAGTATAAAAATGAAGATGAAAAATAAGTATAAAAATAAGATATAAAATAACATAAAAATAAGATGAAAAATAAGATAAAAAAGGATTAAAAATAAAATGAAAATTAAGTATAATAATAAGATGAAAAATGAGATGTAAAATAGAATAAAAAATAAAATGAAAAAATAAGATGAAAAAAAACTATAAAAAAAGATGAAAAATAAGATAAAAAAATAAGATGAAAAATAAGATAAAAAATAAGTATTAAAAATAAGATGAAAAATAAGATGAAAAATAAGTATAAAAATAAGATGATGAATAAGTTAAAAAATAAGTATAAAAATAAGATGAAAAATAAGATAAAAAATAAGATAAAAAATAAGATGAAAAATAAGTATAAAAATAAAATGAAAAATAAGATGAAAAATAAGATAAAAAATAAGATGAAAAATAAGTATAAAAATAAAATGAAAAATAAGTATAAAAATAAGATAAAAAATAAGATGAAAAATAAGTATAAAAATAAAATGAAAAAAAAAAGTATAAAAATAAGATGAAAAATAAGTATAAAAATAAGATAAAAAATTAGATAAAAAATAAGTATAAAAATAGGATCAAACATAAGATGAAAAATAAGTATAAAAATAAGATGAAAAATAAGTATAAAAATAAAATGAAAAAAAAAGTATAAAAATAAGATGAAAAATAAGCATAAAAATAAGATAAAAAATTATATGAAAAATAAGTATAAAAATAAGATGAAAAATAAGTATAAAAATAAGATAAAAAATTAGATGAAAAATAAGTATAAAAATAAGATGAAAAATAAGATAAAAAATAAGATGAAAAATAAGTATAAAAATAAGATGAAAAATAAGATAAAAAATAATAAGAAAAAAATAAGATAAAAAATAAGATAAAAAATAAGATGAAAAATAAGTATAAAAAATAATTATAAAAATAAGATGAAAGATAAGATAAAAAATAAGATGAAAAATAAGTATAAAAATAGGATAAAAAATAAGTATAAAAATAAGATGAAAAATAAGATAAAAAATCGGATAAAAAATAAGATGAAAAATAAGATAAAAAATAAGATGAAAAATAAGTATAAAAATAAGATAAAAAAATAAGATGAATAATAAGTATAAAAATAAGATTAAAAATAAGATAAAATATAAGATGAAAAATCAGTATAAAAATAAGATGAAAAATAAGTATAAAAATAAAATGAAAAAAAAAGTATAAAAATAAGATGAAAAATAAGCATAAAAATAAGATAAAAAATTAGATGAAAAATAAGTAGAAAAATAAGATGAAAAATAAGTAGAAAAATAAGATAAAAAACTAGATGAAAAATAAGTATAAAAATAAGATGAAAAATAAGATGAAAAATAAGATAAAAAATAAGATAAAAAATAAGATAAAAAATAAGTATAAAAATAAGATGAAAAATTAGATGAAAAATAAGTATAAAAAATAATCATAAAAATAAGATGAAAGATAAGATAAAAAATAAGATGAAAAATAAGTATAAAAATAAGATGAAAGAAAAGAAAAAAAATAAGAAGAAAAATAAGATAAAAAATAAGATGAAAAATAAGTATAAAAATAAGATTAAAAATAAGATAAAATATAAGAAAAAATAAGATAAAAAATAAGAAGAAAAATAAGATAAAAAATAAGATGAAAAATAAGTATAAAAATAAGATAAAAATAAGATCAAAAATACGAAGAAAAAATAAGATTAAAAATAAGACAAAAAAATAAGTATAAAAATGAAGATGAAAAATAAGTATAAAAATAAGATATAAAATAAGATAAAAATAAGATGAAAAATAAGATAAAAAAGGATTAAAAATAAAATGAAAATTAAGTATAATAATAAGATGAAAAATGAGATGTAAAATAGAATAAAAAATAAAATGAAAAAATAAGATGAAAAAAAACTATAAAAAAAGATGAAAAATAAGATAAAAAAATAAGATGAAAAATAAGATAAAAAATAAGTATTAAAAATAAGATGAAAAATAAGATGAAAAATAAGTATAAAAATAAGATGAAAAATAAGATAAAAAAAAGTATAAAAATAAGTATAAAAATAAGATAAAAAATAAGATGAAAAATAAGATGAAAAATAAGATGAAAAAAAAAGTATAAAAATAAGTTAAAAAATAAGATGAAAAATAAGTATAAAAATAAGATGAAAACATAAGATGAATAATACGTATAAAAATAAGATAAAAAATAAGATGAAAAATAAGTATAAAAATTAGATGAAAAATAAGATAAAAAATAATAAAAAAAATAAGATGAAAAATAAGATAAAAAATAGGATAAAAAATAAGATAAAAAGTAAGATGAAAAATAAGATGAAAAATAAGATGAAAAATAAGATAAAAAATAAGATAAAAAATAAGTATAAAAATAAGATAAAAAATTAGATAAAAAATAAGTATAAAAATAGGATCAAACATAAGATGAAAAATAAGTATAAAAATAAGATGAAAAATAAGTATAAAAATAAAATGAAAAAAAAAGTATAAAAATAAGATGAAAAATAAGCATAAAAATAAGATAAAAAATTATATGAAAAAAAAGTATAAAAATAAAATGAAAAATAAGTATAAAAATAAAATGAAAAAAAAAAGTATAAAAATAAGATGAAAAATAAGTATAAAAATAAGATAAAAAATTAGATAAAAAATAAGTATAAAAATAGGATCAAACATAAGATGAAAAATAAGTATAAAAATAAGATGAAAAATAAGTATAAAAATAAAATGAAAAAAAAAGTATAAAAATAAGATGAAAAATAAGCATAAAAATAAGATAAAAAATTATATGAAAAATAAGTATAAAAATAAGATGAAAAATAAGATAAAAAATAAGATAAAAAAAAGATGAAAAATAAGTAGAAAAATAAGATAAAAAATTAGGTGAAAAATAAGTATAAAAATAAGATAAAAAATAAGTATAAAAATAAGATGAAAAATTAGATGAAAAATAAGTATAAAAATAGGATAAAAAATAAGTATAAAAAGAAGATGTAAAATAAGATAAAAAATAAGATAAAAAATAAGTATAAAAATAAGATAAAAAATTAGATGAAAAATAAGTATAAAAATAAGATAAAAAATAAGTATAAAAAGAAGATGAAAAATAAGATAAAAAATAAGATAAAAAATAAGTATAAAAATAAGATAAAAAATTAGATGAAAAATAAGTATAAAAATAAGATAAAAAATAAGTATAAAAATAAGATGAAAAATAAGATAAAAAATAAGATAAAAAATAAGATGAAAAATAAGTATAAAAATAAGAAAAAAAAATTAGATGAAAAATTATTATAAAAATAAGATGAAAAATAAGATGAATAATAAGTATAAAAATAAGATAAAAAAAAGATAAAATATAAGATAAAAAATAAGATGAAAAATAAGATAAAAAATAAGATGAAAAATAAGATAAAAAATAAGATAAATAATAAGATAAAAAAATAAGATGAATAATAAGTATAAAAATAAGAATAAAAATAAGATTAAAAATAAATTTAAAAATAAGATGAAATATAACAATAAAAATAAGTATAAAAAAAAGATGAAAAATAAGTATAAAAATAAGATAAAAAAATAAGATAAAAATAAGATAAAAAATAGGATAAAAAAATAAGATGAAAAATAATATAAAAAATAAGTATTAAAAATAAGATGAAAAATAAGATGAAAAATAAGTATAAAAATAAGATGATGAATAAGTTAAAAAATAAGTATAAAAATAAGATGAAAAATAAGATAAAAAATAAGATAAAAAATAAGATGAAAAATAAGTATAAAAATAAAATGAAAAATAAGATGAAAAATAAGATAAAAAATAAGATGAAAAATAAGTATAAAAATAAAATGAAAAATAAGTATAAAAATAAGATAAAAAATAAGATGAAAAATAAGTATAAAAATAAAATGAAAAAAAAAAGTATAAAAATAAGATGAAAAATAAGTATAAAAATAAGATAAAAAATTAGATAAAAAATAAGTATAAAAATAGGATCAAACATAAGATGAAAAATAAGTATAAAAATAAGATGAAAAATAAGTATAAAAATAAAATGAAAAAAAAAGTATAAAAATAAGATGAAAAATAAGCATAAAAATAAGATAAAAAATTATATGAAAAATAAGTATAAAAATAAGATGAAAAATAAGTATAAAAATAAGATAAAAAATTAGATGAAAAATAAGTATAAAAATAAGATGAAAAATAAGATAAAAAATAAGATGAAAAATAAGTATAAAAATAAGATGAAAAATAAGATAAAAAATAATAAGAAAAAAATAAGATAAAAAATAAGATAAAAAATAAGATGAAAAATAAGTATAAAAAATAATTATAAAAATAAGATGAAAGATAAGATAAAAAATAAGATGAAAAATAAGTATAAAAATAGGATAAAAAATAAGTATAAAAATAAGATGAAAAATAAGATAAAAAATCGGATAAAAAATAAGATGAAAAATAAGATAAAAAATAAGATGAAAAATAAGTATAAAAATAAGATAAAAAAATAAGATGAATAATAAGTATAAAAATAAGATTAAAAATAAGATAAAATATAAGATGAAAAATCAGTATAAAAATAAGATGAAAAATAAGTATAAAAATAAAATGAAAAAAAAAGTATAAAAATAAGATGAAAAATAAGCATAAAAATAAGATAAAAAATTAGATGAAAAATAAGTATAAAAATAAGATGAAAAATAAGTATAAAAATAAGATAAAAAACTAGATGAAAAATAAGTATAAAAATAAGATGAAAAATAAGATAAAAATAAGATAAAAAATAAGATGAAAAATAAGTAGAAAAATAAGATGAAAAATAAGTAGAAAAATAAGATAAAAAACTAGATGAAAAATAAGTATAAAAATAAGATGAAAAATAAGATGAAAAATAAGATAAAAAATAAGATAAAAAATAAGATAAAAAATAAGTATAAAAATAAGATGAAAAATTAGATGAAAAATAAGTATAAAAAATAATCATAAAAATAAGATGAAAGATAAGATAAAAAATAAGATGAAAAATAAGTATAAAAATAAGATGAAAGAAAAGAAAAAAAATAAGAAGAAAAATAAGATAAAAAATAAGATGAAAAATAAGTATAAAAATAAGATTAAAAATAAGATAAAATATAAGATAAAAAATAAGATAAAAAATAAGAAGAAAAATAAGATAAAAAATAAGATGAAAAATAAGTATAAAAATAAGATAAAAATAAGATCAAAAATACGAAGAAAAAATAAGATTAAAAATAAGACAAAAAAATAAGTATAAAAATGAAGATGAAAAATAAGTATAAAAATAAGATATAAAATAAGATAAAAATAAGATGAAAAATAAGATAAAAAAGGATTAAAAATAAAATGAAAATTAAGTATAATAATAAGATGAAAAATGAGATGTAAAATAGAATAAAAAATAAAATGAAAAAATAAGATGAAAAAAAACTATAAAAAAAGATGAAAAATAAGATAAAAAAATAAGATGAAAAATAAGATAAAAAATAAGTATTAAAAATAAGATGAAAAATAAGATGAAAAATAAGTATAAAAATAAGATGAAAAATAAGATAAAAAATAAGATAAAAAATAAGATGAAAAATAAGTATAAAAATAAAATGAAAAATAAGATGAAAAATAAGATAAAAAATAAGATGAAAAATAAGTATAAAAATAAAATGAAAAATAAGTATAAAAATAAGATAAAAAATAAGATGAAAAATAAGTATAAAAATAAAATGAAAAAAAAAAGTATAAAAATAAGATGAAAAATAAGTATAAAAATAAGATAAAAAATTAGATAAAAAATAAGTATAAAAATAGGATCAAACATAAGATGAAAAATAAGTATAAAAATAAGATGAAAAATAAGTATAAAAATAAAATGAAAAAAAAAGTATAAAAATAAGATGAAAAATAAGCATAAAAATAAGATAAAAAATTATATAAAAAATAAGTATAAAAAGAAGATGTAAAATAAGATAAAAAATAAGATAAAAAATAAGTATAAAAATAAGATAAAAAATTAGATGAAAAATAAGTATAAAAATAAGATAAAAAATAAGTATAAAAAGAAGATGAAAAATAAGATAAAAAATAAGATAAAAAATAAGTATAAAAATAAGATAAAAAATTAGATGAAAAATAAGTATAAAAATAAGATAAAAAATAAGTATAAAAATAAGATGAAAAATAAGATAAAAAATAAGATAAAAAATAAGATGAAAAATAAGTATAAAAATAAGAAAAAAAAATTAGATGAAAAATTATTATAAAAATAAGATGAAAAATAAGATGAATAATAAGTATAAAAATAAGATAAAAAAAAGATAAAATATAAGATAAAAAATAAGATGAAAAATAAGATAAAAAATAAGATGAAAAATAAGATAAAAAATAAGATAAATAATAAGATAAAAAAATAAGATGAATAATAAGTATAAAAATAAGAATAAAAATAAGATTAAAAATAAATTTAAAAATAAGATGAAATATAACAATAAAAATAAGTATAAAAAAAAGATGAAAAATAAGTATAAAAATAAGATAAAAAAATAAGATAAAAATAAGATAAAAAATAGGATAAAAAAATAAGATGAAAAATAATATAAAAAATAAGTATTAAAAATAAGATGAAAAATAAGATGAAAAATAAGTATAAAAATAAGATGATGAATAAGTTAAAAAATAAGTATAAAAATAAGATGAAAAATAAGATAAAAAATAAGATAAAAAATAAGATGAAAAATAAGTATAAAAATAAAATGAAAAATAAGATGAAAAATAAGATAAAAAATAAGATGAAAAATAAGTATAAAAATAAAATGAAAAATAAGTATAAAAATAAGATAAAAAATAAGATGAAAAATAAGTATAAAAATAAAATGAAAAAAAAAAGTATAAAAATAAGATGAAAAATAAGTATAAAAATAAGATAAAAAATTAGATAAAAAATAAGTATAAAAATAGGATCAAACATAAGATGAAAAATAAGTATAAAAATAAGATGAAAAATAAGTATAAAAATAAAATGAAAAAAAAAGTATAAAAATAAGATGAAAAATAAGCATAAAAATAAGATAAAAAATTATATGAAAAATAAGTATAAAAATAAGATGAAAAATAAGTATAAAAATAAGATAAAAAATTAGATGAAAAATAAGTATAAAAATAAGATGAAAAATAAGATAAAAAATAAGATGAAAAATAAGTATAAAAATAAGATGAAAAATAAGATAAAAAATAATAAGAAAAAAATAAGATAAAAAATAAGATAAAAAATAAGATGAAAAATAAGTATAAAAAATAATTATAAAAATAAGATGAAAGATAAGATAAAAAATAAGATGAAAAATAAGTATAAAAATAGGATAAAAAATAAGTATAAAAATAAGATGAAAAATAAGATAAAAAATCGGATAAAAAATAAGATGAAAAATAAGATAAAAAATAAGATGAAAAATAAGTATAAAAATAAGATAAAAAAATAAGATGAATAATAAGTATAAAAATAAGATTAAAAATAAGATAAAATATAAGATGAAAAATCAGTATAAAAATAAGATGAAAAATAAGTATAAAAATAAAATGAAAAAAAAAGTATAAAAATAAGATGAAAAATAAGCATAAAAATAAGATAAAAAATTAGATGAAAAATAAGTATAAAAATAAGATGAAAAATAAGTATAAAAATAAGATAAAAAACTAGATGAAAAATAAGTATAAAAATAAGATGAAAAATAAGATAAAAATAAGATAAAAAATAAGATGAAAAATAAGTAGAAAAATAAGATGAAAAATAAGTAGAAAAATAAGATAAAAAACTAGATGAAAAATAAGTATAAAAATAAGATGAAAAATAAGATGAAAAATAAGATAAAAAATAAGATAAAAAATAAGATAAAAAATAAGTATAAAAATAAGATGAAAAATTAGATGAAAAATAAGTATAAAAAATAATCATAAAAATAAGATGAAAGATAAGATAAAAAATAAGATGAAAAATAAGTATAAAAATAAGATGAAAGAAAAGAAAAAAAATAAGAAGAAAAATAAGATAAAAAATAAGATGAAAAATAAGTATAAAAATAAGATTAAAAATAAGATAAAATATAAGATAAAAAATAAGATAAAAAATAAGAAGAAAAATAAGATAAAAAATAAGATGAAAAATAAGTATAAAAATAAGATAAAAATAAGATCAAAAATACGAAGAAAAAATAAGATTAAAAATAAGACAAAAAAATAAGTATAAAAATGAAGATGAAAAATAAGTATAAAAATAAGATATAAAATAAGATAAAAATAAGATGAAAAATAAGATAAAAAAGGATTAAAAATAAAATGAAAATTAAGTATAATAATAAGATGAAAAATGAGATGTAAAATAGAATAAAAAATAAAATGAAAAAATAAGATGAAAAAAAACTATAAAAAAAGATGAAAAATAAGATAAAAAAATAAGATGAAAAATAAGATAAAAAATAAGTATTAAAAATAAGATGAAAAATAAGATGAAAAATAAGTATAAAAATAAGATGAAAAATAAGATAAAAAAAAGTATAAAAATAAGTATAAAAATAAGATAAAAAATAAGATGAAAAATAAGATGAAAAATAAGATGAAAAAAAAAGTATAAAAATAAGTTAAAAAATAAGATGAAAAATAAGTATAAAAATAAGATGAAAACATAAGATGAATAATACGTATAAAAATAAGATAAAAAATAAGATGAAAAATAAGTATAAAAATTAGATGAAAAATAAGATAAAAAATAATAAAAAAAATAAGATGAAAAATAAGATAAAAAATAGGATAAAAAATAAGATAAAAAGTAAGATGAAAAATAAGATGAAAAATAAGATGAAAAATAAGATAAAAAATAAGATAAAAAATAAGTATAAAAATAAGATAAAAAATTAGATAAAAAATAAGTATAAAAATAGGATCAAACATAAGATGAAAAATAAGTATAAAAATAAGATGAAAAATAAGATAAAAAAAAGTATAAAAATAAGTATAAAAATAAGATAAAAAATAAGATGAAAAATAAGATGAAAAATAAGATGAAAAAAAAAGTATAAAAATAAGTTAAAAAATAAGATGAAAAATAAGTATAAAAATAAGATGAAAACATAAGATGAATAATACGTATAAAAATAAGATAAAAAATAAGATGAAAAATAAGTATAAAAATTAGATGAAAAATAAGATAAAAAATAATAAAAAAAATAAGATGAAAAATAAGATAAAAAATAGGATAAAAAATAAGATAAAAAGTAAGATGAAAAATAAGATGAAAAATAAGATGAAAAATAAGATAAAAAATAAGATAAAAAATAAGTATAAAAATAAGATAAAAAATTAGATAAAAAATAAGTATAAAAATAGGATCAAACATAAGATGAAAAATAAGTATAAAAATAAGATGAAAAATAAGTATAAAAATAAAATGAAAAAAAAAGTATAAAAATAAGATGAAAAATAAGCATAAAAATAAGATAAAAAATTATATGAAAAAAAAGTATAAAAATAAAATGAAAAATAAGTATAAAAATAAAATGAAAAAAAAAAGTATAAAAATAAGATGAAAAATAAGTATAAAAATAAGATAAAAAATTAGATAAAAAATAAGTATAAAAATAGGATCAAACATAAGATGAAAAATAAGTATAAAAATAAGATGAAAAATAAGTATAAAAATAAAATGAAAAAAAAAGTATAAAAATAAGATGAAAAATAAGCATAAAAATAAGATAAAAAATTATATGAAAAATAAGTATAAAAATAAGATGAAAAATAAGATAAAAAATAAGATAAAAAAAAGATGAAAAATAAGATGAAAAATAAGTATAAAAATAAGATAAAAAATTAGGTGAAAAATAAGTATAAAAATAAGATAAAAAATAAGTATAAAAATAAGATGAAAAATTAGATGAAAAATAAGTATAAAAATAGGATAAAAAATAAGTATAAAAATAAGATGAAAAATAAGATAAAAAATAAGATAAAAAATAAGATGAAAAATAAGTATAAAAATAAGAAAAAAAAATTAGATGAAAAATTATTATAAAAATAAGATGAAAAATAAGATGAATAATAAGTATAAAAATAAGATAAAAAAAAGATAAAATATAAGATAAAAAATAAGATGAAAAATAAGATAAAAAATAAGATGAAAAATAAGATAAAAAATAAGATAAATAATAAGATAAAAAAAAATTATAAAAAAAAGTATAAAAATAAGTTAAAAAATAAGATGAAAAATAAGTATAAAAATAAGATGAAAAATAAAGATAAAAAATAAGATAAAAAATAAGATAAAATATAAGATGAAAAATCAGTATAAAAATAAGATGAAAAATAAGATAAAAAATTAGAAAAAAAATAAGATGAAAAATAAGATAAAAAAATAAGATGAATAATAAGTATAAAAATAAGAATAAAAATAAGATTAAAAATAAATTTACAAATAAGATGAAATATAACAATAAAAATAAGTATAAAAAAAAGATGAAAAATAAGATGAAAAATAAGTATAAAAATAAGATAAAAAAATAAGATAAAAATAAGATAAAAAATAGGATAAAAAAATAAGATGAAAAATAATATAAAAAATAAGTATTAAAAATAAGATGAAAAATAAGATGAAAAATAAGTATAAAAATAAGATGATGAATAAGTTAAAAAATAAGTATAAAAATAAGATGAAAAATAAGATAAAAAATAAGATAAAAAATAAGATGAAAAATAAGTATAAAAATAAAATGAAAAATAAGATGAAAAATAAGATAAAAAATAAGATGAAAAATAAGTATAAAAATAAGATGAAAAATAAGTATAAAAATAAGATAAAAAATTAGATAAAAAATAAGTATAAAAATAGGATCAAACATAAGATGAAAAATAAGTATAAAAATAAGATGAAAAATAAGTATAAAAATAAAATGAAAAAAAAAGTATAAAAATAAGATGAAAAATAAGCATAAAAATAAGATAAAAAATTATATGAAAAATAAGTATAAAAATAAGATGAAAAATAAGTATAAAAATAAGATAAAAAATTAGATGAAAAATAAGTATAAAAATAAGATGAAAAATAAGATAAAAAATAAGATGAAAAATAAGAATAAAAATAAGATGAAAAATAAGATAAAAAATAATAAGAAAAAAATAAGATAAAAAATAAGATAAAAAAATAAGTATAAAAATAAGATAAAAAAATAAGATGAATAATAAGTATAAAAATAAGATTAAAAATAAGATAAAATATAAGATGAAAAATCAGTATAAAAATAAGATGAAAAATAAGTATAAAAATAAAATGAAAAAAAAAAGTATAAAAATAAGATGAAAAATTAGATGAAAAATAAGTATAAAAATAAGATGAAAAATAAGTATAAAAATAAGATAAAAAACTAGATGAAAAATAAGTATAAAAATAAGATGAAAAATAAGATAAAAATAAGATAAAAAATAAGATGAAAAATAAGTAGAAAAATAAGATGAAAAATAAGTATAAAAATAAGATAAAAAACTAGATGAAAAATAAGTATAAAAATAAGATGAAAAATAAGATAAAAATAAGATAAAAAATAAGATAAAAATAAGATAAAAAATAAGATGAAAAATAAGTAGAAAAATAAGATGAAATATAAGATGAAAAATCAGTATAAAAATAAGATGAAAAATAAGATAAAAAATTAGAAAAAAAATAAGATGAAAAATAAGATAAAAAAATAAGATGAATAATAAGTATAAAAATAAGAATAAAAATAAGATTAAAAATAAATTTAAAAATAAGATGAAATATAACAATAAAAATAAGTATAAAAAAAAGATGAAAAATAAGATGAAAAATAAGTATAAAAATAAGATAAAAAATAAGATAAAAATAAGATAAAAAATAGGATAAAAAAATAAGATGAAAAATAATATAAAAAATAAGTATTAAAAATAAGATGAAAAATAAGATGAAAAATAAGTATAAAAATAAGATGATGAATAAGTTAAAAAATAAGTATAAAAATAAGATGAAAAATAAGATAAAAAATAAGATAAAAAATAAGATGAAAAATAAGTATAAAAATAAAATGAAAAATAAGATGAAAAATAAGATAAAAAATAAGATGAAAAATAAGTATAAAAATAAAATGAAAAATAAGTATAAAAATAAGATAAAAAATAAGATGAAAAATAAGTATAAAAATAAAATGAAAAAAAAAAGTATAAAAATAAGATGAAAAATAAGTATAAAAATAAGATAAAAAATTAGATAAAAAATAAGTATAAAAATAGGATCAAACATAAGATGAAAAATAAGTATAAAAATAAGATGAAAAATAAGTATAAAAATAAAATGAAAAAAAAAGTATAAAAATAAGATGAAAAATAAGCATAAAAATAAGATAAAAAATTATATGAAAAATAAGTATAAAAATAAGATGAAAAATAAGTATAAAAATAAGATAAAAAATTAGATGAAAAATAAGTATAAAAATAAGATGAAAAATAAGATAAAAAATAAGATGAAAAATAAGTAGAAAAATAAGATGAAAAATAAGTATAAAAATAAGAAAAAAAAATTAGATGAAAAATAAGTATAAAAATAAGATGAAAAATATGATAAAAAATGAGTATAAGAATAAGATAAAAGATAAGATAAAAAATAAGTATAAAAATAAGATAAAAAAATAGGATAAAAAATAAGATAAAAATAAGTATAAAAATAAGATAAAAAATTAGATGAAAAATAAGTATAAAAATAAGATAAAAAATAAGTATAAAAATAAGATGAAAAATTAGATGAAAAATAAGTATAAAAATAGGATAAAAAATAAGTATAAAAATAAGATGAAAAATAAGATAAAAAATAGGATAAAAAATAAGTATAAAAATAAGATGAAAAATAAGATAAAAAATAAGATAAAAAATAAGTATAAAAATAAGATGAAAAATTAGATGAAAAATAAGTATAAAAATAAGATAAAAAATAAAAAGAAAAAATAAGATGAAAAATAATATAAAAAATAAAAAGAAAAAATAAGATGAAAAATAAGATAAAAATAAGATGAAAAATAAGTATAAAAAATAATTATAAAAATAAGATGAAAGATAAGATAAAAAATAAGATGAAAAATAAGTATAAAAATAGGATAAAAAATAAGTATAAAAATAAGATGAAAAATAAGATAAAAAATCGGATAAAAAATAAGATGAAAAATAAGATAAAAAATAAGATGAAAAATAAGTATAAAAAATAATTATAAAAATAAGATGAAAGATAAGATAAAAAATAAGATGAAAAATAAGTATAAAAATAAGATGAAAAATTAGATGAAAAATAAGTATAAAAATAGGATAAAAAATAAGTATAAAAATAAGATGAAAAATAAGATAAAAAATAAGTATAAAAAAAGATGAAAAATAATAATAAAAATAGGATAAAAAATAAGAATAAAAATAAGATGAAAAATAAGTTTAAAAATAAGATAAAATATAACAATAAAAATAAGTATAAAAATAAGAACATAAATAAGACTAAAAATAAGATAAAAACTAAGTATAAAAATAAGATGAAAAATAAGATAAAAAATAGGATAAAAAATAAGTATAAAAATAAGATGAAAAATAAGATAAAAAATAAGATGAAAAATAAGTATAAAAAATAATTATAAAAATAAGATGAAAGATAAGATAAAAAATAAGATGAAAAATAAGTATAAAAATAAGATGAAAAATTAGATGAAAAATAAGTATAAAAATAGGATAAAAAATAAGTATAAAAATAAGATGAAAAATAAGATAAAAAATAAGTATAAAAAAAGATGAAAAATAATAATAAAAATAGGATAAAAAATAAGAATAAAAATAAGATGAAAAATAAGTTTAAAAATAAGATAAAATATAACAATAAAAATAAGTATAAAAATAAGAACATAAATAAGACTAAAAATAAGATAAAAACTAAGTATAAAAATAAGATGAAAAATAAGATAAAAAATAGGATAAAAAATAAGTATAAAAATAAGATGAAAAATAAGATAAAAAATAAGATGAAAAATAAGTATAAAAAATAATTATAAAAATAAGATGAAAGATAAGATAAAAATAAGATGAAAAATAAGTATAAAAATAAGATGAAAGATAAGATAAAAAATAAGAAGAAAAATAAGATAAAAAATAAGATGAAAAATAAGTATAAAAATAAGATTAAAAATAAGATAAAATATAAGATAAAAAATAAGATAAAAATAAGAAGAAAAATAAGATAAAAAATAAGATGAAAAATAAGTATAAAAATAAGATTAAAAATAAGATAAAATATAAGATAAAAAATAAGTATAAAAATAAGATGAAAAATAAAAAGAAAAAATAAGATGAAAAATAAGATAAAAAATAATATAAAAAATAAAAATAAAAAATAAAATGAAAAATAATATAAAAAATAAAAAGAAAAAAGAAAATAAAAATAAGTATTAAAATAAGATGAAAAATAAGATAAAAAATAAATATAAAAATAAGATAAAAATAAGATCAAAAATACGAAGAAAAAATAAGATTAAAAATAAGACAAAAAAATAAGTATAAAAATGAAGATGAAAAATAAGTATAAAAATAAGATATAAAATAAGATAAAAATAAGATGAAAAATAAGATAAAAAAGGATTAAAAATAAAATGAAAATTAAGTATAATAATAAGATGAAAAATGAGATGTAAAATAGAATAAAAAATAAAATGAAAAAATAAGATGAAAAAAAACTATAAAAAAAGATGAAAAATAAGATAAAAAATAAGATGAAAAATAAGATAAAAAATAAGTATTAAAAATAAGATGAAAAATAAGATAAAAAAAAAAATGAAAAATAAGATGAAAAATAAGATGAAAAAAAAGTATAAAAATAAGTTAAAAAATAAGATGAAAAATAAGTATAAAAATAAGATGAAAAAATAAGATGAATAATACGTATAAAAATAAGATAAAAAATAAGATGAAAAATAAGTATAAAAATTAGATGAAAAATAAGTATAAAAATAAGATAAAAAAATAAGTATAAAAATAAGATAAAAAATAAGATAAAAAGTAAGATGAAAAATAAGATGAAAAATAAGATGAAAAATAAGATAAAAAATAAGATAAAAAATAAGTATAAAAATAAGATAAAAAAATAAGATTAAAAATAAGATAACATATAAGATGATAAATAAGTATAAAAATAAGATGAAAAATAAGTTAAAAAATAAGAAAAAAAAATAAGATGAAAAATAAGATAAAAAATAAGTATAAAAATAGGATCAAACATAAGATCAAATATATAAAGAAAAAATAAGATAAAAAATAAGTATAAAAATAGGATCTAACATAAGATCAAAAATACGAAGAAAAAATAAGATTAAAAATACGAAGAAAAAATAAATAAAAAATAAGTATAAAAATGAAGATAAAAAATAAGTATAAAAATAAGATGAAAAATAAGTATAAAAATAAGATTAAAAAGAAGATAAAATATAAGATTAAAAATAAGTATAAAAATAAGATAAAAAATAACATGAAAAATAAAATAAAAATAAGTATTAAAATAAGATGAAAAATAAGATAAAAAATAAATATAAAAATAAGATCAAAAATACGAAAAAAAAATAAGATTAAAAATAAGACAAAAAAATAAGTATAAAAATGAAGATAAAAAATAAGTATAAAAATAAGATGAAAAATAAGTATAAAAATAAGATATAAAATAAGATAAAAATAAGATGAAAAATAAGATAAAAAAGGATTAAAAATAAAATGAAAATTAAGTATAACAATAAGATGAAAAATGAGATGTAAAATAGAATAAAAAATAAAATGAAAAAATAAGATGAAAAAAACCTATAAAAAAAGATGAAAAATAAGATAAAAAAAAAAGATGAAAAATAAGATAAAAAATAAGTATTAAAAATAAGATGGAAAAAAAGATGAAAAATAAGTATAAAAATCAGTATAAAAATAAGATGAAAAATAAGATAAAAAATTAGAAAAAAAATAAGATGAAAAATAAGATAAAAAATAAGTATAAAAATAAGATAAAAAAATAAGATAAAAATAAGATAAAAAATAAGTATAAAAATAAGATAAAAAAATAAGATAAAAATAAGATAAAAAATAGGATAAAAAAATAAGATGAAAAATAATATAAAAAATAAGATAAAAAAATAAGATAAAAATAAGATAAAAAATAAGTATAAAAATAAGATAAAAAAATAAGATAAAAATAAGATAAAAAATAAGTATAAAAATAAGATAAAAAAATAAGATAAAAATAAGATAAAAAATAGGATAAAAAAATAAGCTGAAAAATAATATAAAAAATAAGATAAAAAATAAGATGAAAAATAAGTATAAAAATAAAATGAAAAATAAGATGAAAAATAAGATAAAAAATAAGATGAAAAATACGTATAAAAATAAAATGAAAAATAAGTATAAAAATAAGATAAAAAATAAGATGAAAAATAAGTATAAAAATAAAATGAAAAAAAAAAGTATAAAAATAAGATGAAAAATAAGTATAAAAATAAGATGAAAAATAAGTATAAAAATAAAATGAAAAAAAAAGTATAAAAATAATATGAAAAATAGGCATAAAAATAAGATAAAAAATTATATGAAAAAAAAGTATAAAAATAAAATGAAAAATAAGTATAAAAATAAAATGAAAAAAAAAAGTATAAAAATAAGATGAAAAATAAGTATAAAAATAAGATAAAAAATTAGATAAAAAATAAGTATAAAAATAGGATCAAACATAAGATGAAAAATAAGTATAAAAATAAGATGAAAAATAAGTATAAAAATAAAATGAAAAAAAAAGTATAAAAATAAGATGAAAAATAAGCATAAAAATAAGATAAAAAATTATATGAAAAATAAGTATAAAAATAAGATGAAAAATAAGATAAAAAATAAGATAAAAAAAAGATGAAAAATAAGTAGAAAAATAAGATGAAAAATAAGTATAAAAATAAGATAAAAAAATAGGATAAAAAATAAGATAAAAAATAAGTATAAAAATAAGATAAAAAATTAGGTGAAAAATAAGTATAAAAATAGGATAAAAAATAAGTATAAAAAGAAGATGTAAAATAAGATAAAAAATAAGATAAAAAATAAGTATAAAAATAAGATAAAAAATTAGATGAAAAATAAGTATAAAAATAAGATAAAAAATAAGTATAAAAAGAAGATGAAAAATAAGATAAAAAATAAGTATAAAAATAAGATAAAAAATTAGATGAAAAATAAGTATAAAAATAAGAAAAAAAAATTAGATGAAAAATTATTATAAAAATAAGATGAAAAATAAGATGAATAATAAGTATAAAAATAAGATAAAAAATAAGATGAAAAATAAGATAAAAAATAAGATGAAAAATAAGATAAAAAATAAGATAAATAATAAGATAAAAAAAAATTATAAAAAAAAGTATAAAAATAAGTTAAAAAATAAGATGAAAAATAAGTATAAAAATAAGATGAAAAATAAGATAAAAAATAATAAGAAAAAATAAGATAAAAAATAAGATAAAATATAAGATGAAAAATCAGTATAAAAATAAGATGAAAAATAAGATAAAAAATTAGAAAAAAAATAAGATGAAAAATAAGATAAAAAAATAAGATGAATAATAAGTATAAAAATAAGAATAAAAATAAGATTAAAAATAAATTTAAAAATAAGATGAAATAAAACAATAAAAATAAGTATAAAAAAAAGATGAAAAATAAGATGAAAAATAAGTATAAAAATAAGATAAAAAAATAAGATAAAAATAAGATAAAAAATAGGATAAAAAAATAAGATGAAAAATAATATAAAAAATAAGTATTAAAAATAAGATAAAAAATAAGATGAAAAATAAGTATAAAAATAAGATGATGAATAAGTTAAAAAATAAGTATAAAAATAAGATGAAAAATAAGATAAAAAATAAGATAAAAAATAAGATGAAAAATAAGTATAAAAATAAAATGAAAAATAAGATGAAAAATAAGATAAAAAATAAGATGAAAAATAAGTATAAAAATAAAATGAAAAATAAGTATAAAAATAAGATAAAAAATAAGATGAAAAATAAGTATAAAAATAAGATAAAAAATTAGATAAAAAATAAGTATAAAAATAGGATCAAACATAAGATGAAAAATAAGTATAAAAATAAGATGAAAAATAAGTATAAAAATAAAATGAAAAAAAAAGTATAAAAATAAGATGAAAAATAAGCATAAAAATAAGATAAAAAATTATATGAAAAATAAGTATAAAAATAAGATGAAAAATAAGTATAAAAATAAGATAAAAAACTAGATGAAAAATAAGTATAAAAATAAGATGAAAAATAAGATGAAAAATAAGATAAAAAATAAGATAAAAAATAAGATAAAAAATAAGTATAAAAATAAGATGAAAAATTAGATGAAAAATAAGTATAAAAATAAGATAAAAAATAAAAAGAAAAAATAAGATGAAAAATAATATAAAAAATAAAAAGAAAAAATAAGATGAAAAATAAGATAAAAAATAAGATGAAAAATAAGTATAAAAAATAATTATAAAAATAAGATGAAAGATAAGATAAAAAATAAGATGAAAAATAAGTATAAAAATAAGATAAAAAATTAGATGAAAAATAAGTATAAAAATAAGATAAAAAATAAGTATAAAAATAAGATGAAAAATTAGATGAAAAATAAGTATAAAAAATAATCATAAAAATAAGATGAAAGATAAGATAAAAAATAAGATGAAAAATAAGTATAAAAATAAGATGAAAGAAAAGATAAAAAATAAGAAGAAAAATAAGATAAAAAATAAGATGAAAAATAAGTATAAAAATAAGATTAAAAATAAGATAAAATATAAGATAAAAAATAAGATAAAAAATAAGAAGAAAAATAAGATAAAAAATAAGATGAAAAATAAGTATAAAAATAAGATAAAAATAAGATCAAAAATACGAAGAAAAAATAAGATTAAAAATAAGACAAAAAAATAAGTATAAAAATGAAGATGAAAAATAAGT
Organism: Mixophyes australis; assembly: GCA_036250195.1. Taxonomy (NCBI): domain Eukaryota; kingdom Metazoa; phylum Chordata; class Amphibia; order Anura; family Limnodynastidae; genus Mixophyes; species Mixophyes australis. The sequence continues at coordinate 286,309,915 of JAVHZZ010000003.1, read as the reverse complement.
ATAAAAATAAGATATAAAATAAGATAAAAATAAGATGAAAAATAAGATAAAAAAGGATTAAAAATAAAATGAAAATTAAGTATAATAATAAGATGAAAAATGAGATGTAAAATAGAATAAAAAATAAAATGAAAAAATAAGATGAAAAAAAACTATAAAAAAAGATGAAAAATAAGATAAAAAAATAAGATGAAAAATAAGATAAAAAATAAGTATTAAAAATAAGATGAAAAATAAGATGAAAAATAAGTATAAAAATAAGATGAAAAATAAGATAAAAAAAGTATAAAAATAAGTATAAAAATAAGATAAAAAATAAGATGAAAAATAAGATGAAAAATAAGATGAAAAAAAAAGTATAAAAATAAGTTAAAAAATAAGATGAAAAATAAGTATAAAAATAAGATGAAAACATAAGATGAATAATACGTATAAAAATAAGATAAAAAATAAGATGAAAAATAAGTATAAAAATAAGATGAAAAATAAGATAAAAAATAATAAGAAAAAATAAGATAAAAAATAAGATAAAATATAAGATGAAAAATCAGTATAAAAATAAGATGAAAAATAAGAAAAAAAATTAAATAAATAATAAGATAAAAAAAAATTATAAAAAAAAGTATAAAAATAAGTTAAAAAATAAGATGAAAAATAAGTATAAAAATAAGATGAAAAATAAGATAAAAAATAATAAGAAAAAATAAGATAAAAAATAAGATAAAATATAAGATGAAAAATCAGTATAAAAATAAGATGAAAAATAAGATAAAAAATTAGAAAAAAAATAAGATGAAAAATAAGATAAAAAAATAAGATGAATAATAAGTATAAAAATAAGAATAAAAATAAGATTAAAAATAAATTTAAAAATAAGATGAAATATAACAATAAAAATAAGTATAAAAAAAAGATGAAAAATAAGTATAAAAATAAGATAAAAAAATAAGATAAAAATAAGATAAAAAATAGGATAAAAAAATAAGATGAAAAATAATATAAAAAATAAGTATTAAAAATAAGATGAAAAATAAGATGAAAAATAAGTATAAAAATAAGATGATGAATAAGTTAAAAAATAAGTATAAAAATAAGATGAAAAATAAGATAAAAAATAAGATAAAAAATAAGATGAAAAATAAGTATAAAAATAAAATGAAAAATAAGATGAAAAATAAGATAAAAAATAAGATGAAAAATAAGTATAAAAATAAAATGAAAAATAAGTATAAAAATAAGATAAAAAATAAGATGAAAAATAAGTATAAAAATAAAATGAAAAAAAAAAGTATAAAAATAAGATAAAAAATTAGATAAAAAATAAGTATAAAAATAGGATCAAACATAAGATGAAAAATAAGTATAAAAATAAGATGAAAAATAAGTATAAAAATAAAATGAAAAAAAAAGTATAAAAATAAGATGAAAAATAAGCATAAAAATAAGATAAAAAATTATATGAAAAATAAGTATAAAAATAAGATGAAAAATAAGTATAAAAATAAGATAAAAAATTAGATGAAAAATAAGTATAAAAATAAGATGAAAAATAAGATAAAAAATAAGATGAAAAATAAGTATAAAAATAAGATGAAAAATAAGATAAAAAATAATAAGAAAAAAATAAGATAAAAAATAAGATAAAAAAATAAGTATAAAAATAAGATAAAAAATAAGATGAAAAATAAGTATAAAAATAAGATAAAAAAATAAGATGAATAATAAGTATAAAAATAAGATTAAAAATAAGATAAAATATAAGATGAAAAATCAGTATAAAAATAAGATGAAAAATAAGTATAAAAATAAAATGAAAAAAAAAGTATAAAAATAAGATGAAAAATAAGTATAAAAAAAAAATGAAAAAAAATGTATAAAAATAAGATGAAAAATAAGCATAAAAATAAGATAAAAAATTAGATGAAAAATAAGTATAAAAATAAGATGAAAAATAAGTATAAAAATAAGATAAAAAACTAGATGAAAAATAAGTATAAAAATAAGATGAAAAATAAGATAAAAATAAGATAAAAAATAAGATGAAAAATAAGTAGAAAAATAAGATGAAAAATAAGTATAAAAATAAGATGAAAAATATGATAAAAAATGAGTATAAGAATAAGATAAAAAATAAGATAAAAAATAAGTATAAAAATAAGATAAAAAAATAGGATAAAAAATAAGATAAAAATAAGTATAAAAATAAGATAAAAAATTAGATGAAAAATAAGTATAAAAATAAGATAAAAAATAAGTATAAAAATAAGATGAAAAATTAGATGAAAAATAAGTATAAAAATAGGATAAAAAATAAGTATAAAAATAAGATGAAAAATAAGATAAAAAATAGGATAAAAAATAAGTATAAAAATAAGATAAAAAATAAGATGAAAAATAAGTATAAAAAATAATTATAAAAATAAGATGAAAGATAAGATAAAAAATAAGATGAAAAATAAGTATAAAAATAGGATAAAAAATAAGTATAAAAATAAGATGAAAAATAAGATAAAAAATCGGATAAAAAATAAGATGAAAAATAAGATAAAAAATAAGATAAAAAATAAGTATAAAAATAAGATGAAAAATTAGATGAGAAATAAGTATAAAAATAAGATAAAAAATAAAAAGAAAAAATAAGATGAAAAATAATATAAAAAATAAAAAGAAAAAATAAGATGAAAAATAAGATAAAAAATAAGATGAAAAATAAGTATAAAAAATAATTATAAAAATAAGATGAAAGATAAGATAAAAAATAAGATGAAAAATAAGTATAAAAATAAGATGAAAAATTAGATGAAAAATAAGTATAAAAATAGGATAAAAAATAAGTATAAAAATAAGATGAAAAATAAGATAAAAAATAAGTATAAAAAAAGATGAAAAATAATAATAAAAATAGGATAAAAAATAAGAATAAAAATAAGATGAAAAATAAGTTTAAAAATAAGATAAAATATAACAATAAAAATAAGTATAAAAATAAGAACATAAATAAGACTAAAAATAAGATAAAAACTAAGTATAAAAATAAGATGAAAGATAAGATAAAAAATAAGATGAAAAATAAGTATAAAAATAAGATGAAAGATAAGATAAAAATAAGATGAAAAATAAGTATAAAAATAAGATGAAAGATAAGATAAAAAATAAGAAGAAAAATAAGATAAAATATAAGATAAAAAATAAGATAAAAAATAAGAAGAAAAATAAGATAAAAAATAAGATGAAAAATAAGTATAAAAATAAGATTAAAAATAAGATAAAATATAAGATAAAAAATAAGTATAAAAATAAGATGAAAAATAAAAAGAAAAAATAAGATGAAAAATAAGATAAAAAATAATATAAAAAATAAAAATAAAAAATAAAATGAAAAATAATATAAAAAATAAAAAGAAAAAAGAAAATAAAAATAAGTATTAAAATAAGATGAAAAATAAGATAAAAAATAAATATAAAAATAAGATAAAAATAAGATCAAAAATACGAAGAAAAAATAAGATTAAAAATAAGACAAAAAAATAAGTATAAAAATGAAGATGAAAAATAAGTATAAAAATAAGATATAAAATAAGATAAAAATAAGATGAAAAATAAGATAAAAAAGGATGAAAAATAAAATGAAAATTAAGTATAATAATAAGATGAAAAATGAGATGTAAAATAGAATAAAAAATAAAATGAAAAAATAAGATGAAAAAAAACTATAAAAAAAGATGAAAAATAAGATAAAAAATAAGATGAAAAATAAGATAAAAAATAAGTATTAAAAATAAGATGAAAAATAAGATAAAAAAAAAAATGAAAAATAAGATGAAAAATAAGATGAAAAAAAAGTATAAAAATAAGTTAAAAAATAAGATGAAAAATAAGTATAAAAATAAGATGAAAAAATAAGATGAATAATACGTATAAAAATAAGATAAAAAATAAGATGAAAAATAAGTATAAAAATTAGATGAAAAATAAGATAAAAAATAATAAAAAAAATAAGATGAAAAATAAGATAAAAAATAGGATAAAAAATAAGATGAAAAATAAAATGAAAAATAAGATGAAAAATAAGACAAAAAAATAAGATAAAAAATAAGTATAAAAATAAGATAAAAAAATAAGTATAAAAATAAGATAAAAAATAAGATAAAAAGTAAGATGAAAAATAAGATGAAAAATAAGATGAAAAATAAGATAAAAAATAAGATAAAAAATAAGTATAAAAATAAGATAAAAAAATAAGATTAAAAATAAGATAACATATAAGATGATAAATAAGTATAAAAATAAGATGAAAAATAAGTTAAAAAATAAGAAAAAAAAATAAGATGAAAAATAAGATAAAAAATAAGTATAAAAATAGGATCAAACATAAGATCAAAAATACAAAGAAAAAATAAGATAAAAAATAAGTATAAAAATAGGATCTAACATAAGATCAAAAATACGAAGAAAAAATAAGATTAAAAATACGAAGAAAAAATAAATAAAAAATAAGTATAAAAATGAAGATAAAAAATAAGTATAAAAATAAGATGAAAAATAAGTATAAAAATAAGATTAAAAAGAAGATAAAATATAAGATTAAAAATAAGTATAAAAATAAGATAAAAAATAACATGAAAAATAAAATAAAAATAAGTATTAAAATAAGATGAAAAATAAGATAAAAAATAAATATAAAAATAAGATAAAAATAAGATCAAAAATACGAAAAAAAAATAAGATTAAAAATAAGACAAAAAAATAAGTATAAAAATGAAGATAAAAAATAAGTATAAAAATAAGATGAAAAATAAGTATAAAAATAAGATATAAAATAAGATAAAAATAAGATGAAAAATAAGATAAAAAAGGATTAAAAATAAAATGAAAATTAAGTATAACAATAAGATGAAAAATGAGATGTAAAATAGAATAAAAAATAAAATGAAAAAATAAGATGAAAAAAACCTATAAAAAAAGATGAAAAATAAGATAAAAAAAAAAAGATGAAAAATAAGATAAAAAATAAGTATTAAAAATAAGATGGAAAAAAAGATGAAAAATAAGTATAAAAATAAGTATAAAAATAAGATAAAAAATAAGATGAAAAATAAGATGAAAAATAAGATGAAAAAAAAGTATAAAAATAAGTTAAAAAATAAGATGAAAAATAAGTATAAAAATAAGATGAAAAAATAAGATAAAAAATAAGTATTAAAAATAAGATGAAAAATAAGATGAAAAATAAGTATAAAAATAAGATGAAAATAAGATAAAAAAAATTATAAAAATAAGTATAAAAATAAGATAAAAAATAAGATGAAAAATAAGTATAAAAATAAGATGAAAATAAGATAATTTTTTTTTTATAAAAATAAGTATAAAAATAAGATAAAAAATAAGATGAAAAATAAGATGAAAAATAAGATGAAAAAAAAGTATAAAAATAAGTTAAAAAATAAGATGAAAAATAAGATAAAAAAATAAGATGAATAATAAGTATAAAAATAAGAATAAAAATAAGATTAAAAATAAATTTAAAAATAAGATGAAATATAACAATAAAAATAAGTATAAAAAAAAGATGAAAAATAAGTATAAAAATAAGATAAAAAAATAAGATAAAAATAAGATAAAAAATAGAATAAAAAAATAAGATGAAAAATAATATAAAAAATAAGTATTAAAAATAAGATGAAAAATAAGATGAAAAATAAGTATAAAAATAAGATGATGAATAAGTTAAAAAATAAGTATAAAAATAAGATGAAAAATAAGATAAAAAATAAGATAAAAAATAAGATGAAAAATAAGTATAAAAATAAAATGAAAAATAAGATGAAAAATAAGATAAAAAATAAGATAAAAAATAAGATGAAAAATAAGTATAAAAATAAAATGAAAAATAAGATGAAAAATAAGATAAAAAATAAGATAAAAAATAAGATGAAAAATAAGTATAAAAATAAAATGAAAAATAAGTATAAAAATAAGAAAAAATAAGATGAAAAATAAGTATAAAAATAAAATGAAAAATAGGTATAAAAATAAGATAAAAAATAAGATAAAAAATAAGATGAAAAATAAGTATAAAAATAAGTATAAAAATAAGATAAAAAATAAGATGAAAAATAAGTATAAAAATAAGATAAAAAATAAGATGAAAAATAAGTATAAAAATAAGATAAAAAAAAGATGAATAGTAAGTATAAAAATAAGATTAAAAATAAGATAAAATATAAGATGAAAAATAAGTATAAAAATAAGATGAAAAATAAGATAAAAAATAAGAAGAAAAAAATAAGATAAAAAAATAAGTATAAAAATAAGATAAAATATAAGATGAAAAATCAGTATAAAAATAAGATGAAAAATAAGATAAAAAATTAGAAAAAAAATAAGATGTAAAATAAGATAAAAAAATAAGATGAATAATAAGTATAAAAATAAGAATAAAAATAAGATTAAAAATAAATTTAAAAATAAGATGAAATATAACAATAAAAATAAGTATAAAAAAAAGATGAAAAATAAGATGAAAAATAAGTATAAAAATAAGATAAAAAAATAAGATAAAAATAAGATAAAAAATAATAAGAAAAAAATAAGATAAAAAATAAGATAAAAAAATAAGTATAAAAATAAGATAAAAAATAAGATGAAAAATAAGTATAAAAATAAGATAAAAAAATAAGATGAATAATAAGTATAAAAATAAGATTAAAAATAAGTATAAAAATAAAATGAAAAAAAAAGTATAAAAATAAGATGAAAAATTAGATGAAAAATAAGTATAAAAATAAGATGAAAAATAAGTATAAAAATAAGATAAAAAACTAGATGAAAAATAAGTATAAAAATAAGATGAAAAATAAGATAAAAATAAGATAAAAAATAAGATGAAAAATAAGTAGAAAAATAAGATGAAAAATAAGTATAAAAATAAGATAAAAAATAAGATGAAAAATAAGTATAAAAATAAGATTAAAAATAAGATAAAATATAAGATAAAAAATAAGTATAAAAATAAGATGAAAAATAAAAAGAAAAAATAAGATGAAAAATAAGATAAAAAATAATATAAAAAATAAAAATAAAAAATAAAATGAAAAATAATATAAAAAATAAAAAGAAAAAAGAAAATAAAAATAAGTATTAAAATAAGATGAAAAATAAGATAAAAAATAAATATAAAAATAAGATAAAAATAAGATCAAAAATACGAAGAAAAAATAAGATTAAAAATAAGACAAAAAAATAAGTATAAAAATGAAGATGAAAAATAAGTATAAAAATAAGATATAAAATAAGATAAAAATAAGATGAAAAATAAGATAAAAAAGGATTAAAAATAAAATGAAAATTAAGTATAATAATAAGATGAAAAATGAGATGTAAAATAGAATAAAAAATAAAATGAAAAAATAAGATGAAAAAAAACTATAAAAAAAGATGAAAAATAAGATAAAAAATAAGATGAAAAATAAGATAAAAAATAAGTATTAAAAATAAGATGAAAAATAAGATGAAAAATAAGTATAAAAATAAGATGAAAAATAAGATAAAAAAAAGTATAAAAATAAGTATAAAAATAAGATAAAAAATAAGATGAAAAATAAGATGAAAAATAAGATGAAAAAAAAGTATAAAAATAAGTTAAAAAATAAGATGAAAAATAAGTATAAAAATAAGATGAAAAAATAAGATGAATAATACGTATAAAAATAAGATAAAAAATAAGATGAAAAATAAGTATAAAAATTAGATGAAAAATAAGATAAAAAATAATAAAAAAAATAAGATGAAAAATAAGATAAAAAATAGGATAAAAAATAAGATGAAAAATAAAATGAAAAATAAGATGAAAAATAAGACAAAAAAATAAGATAAAAAATAAGTATAAAAATAAGATAAAAAAATAAGTATAAAAATAAGATAAAAAATAAGATAAAAAGTAAGATGAAAAATAAGATGAAAAATAAGATGAAAAATAAGATAAAAAATAAGTATAAAAATAAGATAAAAAAATAAGATTAAAAATAAGATAACATATAAGATGATAAATAAGTATAAAAATAAGATGAAAAATAAGTTAAAAAATAAGAAAAAAAAATAAGATGAAAAATAAGATAAAAAATAAGTATAAAAATAGGATCAAACATAAGATCAAAAATACAAAGAAAAAATAAGATAAAAAATAAGTATAAAAATAGGATCTAACATAAGATCAAAAATACGAAGAAAAAATAAGATTAAAAATACGAAGAAAAAATAAATAAAAAATAAGTATAAAAATGAAGATAAAAAATAAGTATAAAAATAAGATGAAAAATAAGTATAAAAATAAGATTAAAAAGAAGATAAAATATAAGATTAAAAATAAGTATAAAAATAAGATAAAAAATAACATGAAAAATAAAATAAAAATAAGTATTAAAATAAGATGAAAAATAAGATAAAAAATAAATATAAAAATAAGATAAAAATAAGATCAAAAATACGAAAAAAAAATAAGATTAAAAATAAGACAAAAAAATAAGTATAAAAATGAAGATAAAAAATAAGTATAAAAATAAGATGAAAAATAAGTATAAAAATAAGATATAACATAAGATAAAAATAAGATGAAAAATAAGATAAAAAAGGATTAAAAATAAAATGAAAATTAAGTATAACAATAAGATGAAAAATGAGATGTAAAATAGAATAAAAAATAAAATGAAAAAATAAGATGAAAAAAACCTATAAAAAAAGATGAAAAATAAGATAAAAAAAAAAAGATGAAAAATAAGATAAAAAATAAGTATTAAAAATAAGATGGAAAAAAAGATGAAAAATAAGTATAAAAATCAGTATAAAAATAAGATGAAAAATAAGATAAAAAATTAGAAAAAAAATAAGATGAAAAATAAGATAAAAAAATAAGATGAATAATAAGTATAAAAATAAGAATAAAAATAAGATTAAAAATAAATTTAAAAATAAGATGAAATATAACAATAAAAATAAGTATAAAAAAAAGATGAAAAATAAGATGAAAAATAAGTATAAAAATAAGATAAAAAAATAAGATAAAAATAAGATAAAAAATAGGATAAAAAAATAAGATGAAAAATAATATAAAAAATAAGTATTAAAAATAAGATGAAAAATAAGATGAAAAATAAGTATAAAAATAAGATGATGAATAAGTTAAAAAATAAGTATAAAAATAGGATGAAAAATAAGATAAAAAATAAGATAAAAAATAAGATGAAAAATAAGTATAAAAATAAAATGAAAAATAAGATGAAAAATAAGATAAAAAATAAGATGAAAAATAAGTATAAAAATAAAATGAAAAATAAGTATAAAAATAAGATAAAAAATAAGATGAAAAATAAGTATAAAAATAAAATGAAAAAAAAAAGTATAAAAATAAGATGAAAAATAAGTATAAAAATAAGATGAAAAATAAGTATAAAAATAAAATGAAAAAAAAAGTATAAAAATAAGATGAAAAATAAGCATAAAAATAAGATAAAAAATTATATGAAAAATAAGTATAAAAATAAGATGAAAAATAAGATAAAAAATAAGATAAAAAAAAGATGAAAAATAAGTAGAAAAATAAGATGAAAAATAAGTATAAAAATAAGATAAAAAAATAGGATAAAAAATAAGATAAAAAATAAGTATAAAAATAAGATAAAAAATTAGGTGAAAAATAAGTATAAAAATAGGATAAAAAATAAGTATAAAAAGAAGATGTAAAATAAGATAAAAAATAAGATAAAAAATAAGTATAAAAATAAGATAAAAAATTAGATGAAAAATAAGTATAAAAATAAGATAAAAAATAAGTATAAAAAGAAGATGAAAAATAAGATAAAAAATAAGATAAAAAATAAGTATAAAAATAAGATAAAAAATTAGATGAAAAATAAGTATAAAAATAAGAAAAAAAAATTAGATGAAAAATTATTATAAAAATAAGATGAAAAATAAGATGAATAATAAGTATAAAAATAAGATAAAAAATAAGATGAAAAATAAGATAAAAAATAAGATGAAAAATAAGATAAAAAATAAGATAAATAATAAGATAAAAAAAATTTATAAAAAAAAGTATAAAAATAAGTTAAAAAATAAGATGAAAAATAAGTATAAAAATAAGATGAAAAATAAGATAAAAAATAATAAGAAAAAATAAGATAAAAAATAAGATAAAAAATTAGAAAAAAAATAAGATGAAAAATAAGATAAAAAATTAGAAAAAAAATAAGATGAAAAATAAGATAAAAAAATAAGATGAATAATAAGTATAAAAATAAGAATAAAAATAAGATTAAAAATAAATTTAAAAATAAGATGAAATATAACAATAAAAATAAGTATAAAAAAAAGATGAAAAATAAGATGAAAAATAAGTATAAAAATAAGATAAAAAAATAAGATAAAAATAAGATAAAAAATAGGATAAAAAAATAAGATGAAAAATAATATAAAAAATAAGTATTAAAAATAAGATGAAAAATAAGATGAAAAATAAGTATAAAAATAAGATGATGAATAAGTTAAAAAATAAGTATAAAAATAAGATGAAAAATAAGATAAAAAATAAGATAAAAAATAAGATGAAAAATAAGTATAAAAATAAAATGAAAAATAAGATGAAAAATAAGATAAAAAATAAGATGAAAAATAAGTATAAAAATAAAATGAAAAATAAGTATAAAAATAAGATAAAAAATAAGATGAAAAATAAGTATAAAAATAAAATGAAAAAAAAAAGTATAAAAATAAGATGAAAAATAAGTATAAAAATAAGATAAAAAATTAGATAAAAAATAAGTATAAAAATAGGATCAAACATAAGATGAAAAATAAGTATAAAAATAAGATGAAAAATAAGTATAAAAATAAGATAAAAAACTAGATGAAAAATAAGTATAAAAATAAGATGAAAAATAAGATAAAAATAAGATAAAAAATAAGATAAAAATAAGATAAAAAATAAGATGAAAAATAAGTAGAAAAATAAGATGAAAAATAAGTATAAAAATAAGAAAAAAAAATTAGATGAAAAATAAGTATAAAAATAAGATGAAAAATATGATAAAAAATGAGTATAAGAATAAGATAAAAAATAAGATAAAAAATAAGTATAAAAATAAGATAAAAAAATAGGATAAAAAATAAGATAAAAATAAGTATAAAAATAAGATAAAAAATTAGATGAAAAATAAGTATAAAAATAAGATAAAAAATAAGTATAAAAATAAGATGAAAAATTAGATGAAAAATAAGTATAAAAATAGGATAAAAAATAAGTATAAAAATAAGATGAAAAATAAGATAAAAAATAGGATAAAAAATAAGTATAAAAATAAGATGAAAAATAAGATGAAAAATAAGTATAAAAATAAGATAAAAAATAAAAAGAAAAAATAAGATGAAAAATAATATAAAAAATAAAAAGAAAAAATAAGATGAAAAATAAGATAAAAAATAAAATGAAAAATAAGTATAAAAAATAATTATAAAAATAAGATGAAAGATAAGATAAAAAATAAGATGAAAAATAAGTATAAAAATAGGATAAAAAATAAGTATAAAAATAAGATGAAAAATAAGATAAAAAATCGGATAAAAAATAAGATGAAAAATAAGATAAAAAATAAGATAAAAAATAAGTATAAAAATAAGATGAAAAATTAGATGAGAAATAAGTATAAAAATAAGATAAAAAATAAAAAGAAAAAATAAGATGAAAAATAATATAAAAAATAAAAAGAAAAAATAAGATGAAAAATAAGATAAAAAATAAGATGAAAAATAAGTATAAAAAATAATTATAAAAATAAGATGAAAGATAAGATAAAAAATAAGATGAAAAATAAGTATAAAAATAAGATGAAAAATTAGATGAAAAATAAGTATAAAAATAGGATAAAAAATAAGTATAAAAATAAGATGAAAAATAAGATAAAAAATAAGTATAAAAAAAGATGAAAAATAATAATAAAAATAGGATAAAAAATAAGAATAAAAATAAGATGAAAAATAAGTTTAAAAATAAGATAAAATATAACAATAAAAATAAGTATAAAAATAAGAACATAAATAAGACTAAAAATAAGATAAAAACTAAGTATAAAAATAAGATGAAAAATAAGATAAAAAATAGGATAAAAAATAAGTATAAAAATAAGATGAAAAATAAGATAAAAAATAAGATGAAAAATAAGTATAAAAAATAATTATAAAAATAAGATGAAAGATAAGATAAAAATAAGATGAAAAATAAGTATAAAAATAAGATGAAAGATAAGATAAAAAATAAGAAGAAAAATAAGATAAAATATAAGATAAAAAATAAGATAAAAAATAAGAAGAAAAATAAGATAAAAAATAAGATGAAAAATAAGTATAAAAATAAGATTAAAAATAAGATAAAATATAAGATAAAAAATAAGTATAAAAATAAGATGAAAAATAAAAAGAAAAAATAAGATGAAAAATAAGATAAAAAATAATATAAAAAATAAAAATAAAAAATAAAATGAAAAATAATATAAAAAATAAATATAAAAATAAGATAAAAATAAGATCAAAAATACGAAGAAAAAATAAGATTAAAAATAAGACAAAAAAATAAGTATAAAAATGAAGATGAAAAATAAGTATAAAAATAAGATATAAAATAAGATAAAAATAAGATGAAAAATAAGATAAAAAAGGATGAAAAATAAAATGAAAATTAAGTATAATAATAAGATGAAAAATGAGATGTAAAATAGAATAAAAAATAAAATGAAAAAATAAGATGAAAAAAAACTATAAAAAAAGATGAAAAATAAGATAAAAAATAAGATGAAAAATAAGATAAAAAATAAGTATTAAAAATAAGATGAAAAATAAGATAAAAAAAAAAATGAAAAATAAGATGAAAAATAAGATGAAAAAAAAGTATAAAAATAAGTTAAAAAATAAGATGAAAAATAAGTATAAAAATAAGATGAAAAAATAAGATGAATAATACGTATAAAAATAAGATAAAAAATAAGATGAAAAATAAGTATAAAAATTAGATGAAAAATAAGATAAAAAATAATAAAAAAAATAAGATGAAAAATAAGATAAAAAATAGGATAAAAAATAAGATGAAAAATAAAATGAAAAATAAGATGAAAAATAAGACAAAAAAATAAGATAAAAAATAAGTATAAAAATAAGATAAAAAAATAAGTATAAAAATAAGATAAAAAATAAGATAAAAAGTAAGATGAAAAATAAGATGAAAAATAAGATGAAAAATAAGATAAAAAATAAGATAAAAAATAAGTATAAAAATAAGATAAAAAAATAAGATTAAAAATAAGATAACATATAAGATGATAAATAAGTATAAAAATAAGATGAAAAATAAGTTAAAAAATAAGAAAAAAAAATAAGATGAAAAATAAGATAAAAAATAAGTATAAAAATAGGATCAAACATAAGATCAAAAATACAAAGAAAAAATAAGATAAAAAATAAGTATAAAAATAGGATCTAACATAAGATCAAAAATACGAAGAAAAAATAAGATTAAAAATACGAAGAAAAAATAAATAAAAAATAAGTATAAAAATGAAGATAAAAAATAAGTATAAAAATAAGATGAAAAATAAGTATAAAAATAAGATTAAAAAGAAGATAAAATATAAGATTAAAAATAAGTATAAAAATAAGATAAAAAATAACATGAAAAATAAAATAAAAATAAGTATTAAAATAAGATGAAAAATAAGATAAAAAATAAATATAAAAATAAGATAAAAATAAGATCAAAAATACGAAAAAAAAAATAAGATTAAAAATAAGACAAAAAAATAAGTATAAAAATGAAGATAAAAAATAAGTATAAAAATAAGATGAAAAATAAGTATAAAAATAAGATATAAAATAAGATAAAAATAAGATGAAAAATAAGATAAAAAAGGATTAAAAATAAAATGAAAATTAAGTATAACAATAAGATGAAAAATGAGATGTAAAATAGAATAAAAAATAAAATGAAAAAATAAGATGAAAAAAACCTATAAAAAAAGATGAAAAATAAGATAAAAAAAAAAAGATGAAAAATAAGATAAAAAATAAGTATTAAAAATAAGATGGAAAAAAAGATGAAAAATAAGTATAAAAATAAGTATAAAAATAAGATAAAAAATAAGATGAAAAATAAGATGAAAAATAAGATGAAAAAAAAGTATAAAAATAAGTTAAAAAATAAGATGAAAAATAAGTATAAAAATAAGATGAAAAAATAAGATAAAAAATAAGTATTAAAAATAAGATGAAAAATAAGATGAAAAATAAGTATAAAAATAAGATGAAAATAAGATAAAAAAAATTATAAAAATAAGTATAAAAATAAGATAAAAAATAAGATGAAAAATAAGTATAAAAATAAGATGAAAATAAGATAATTTTTTTTTTATAAAAATAAGTATAAAAATAAGATAAAAAATAAGATGAAAAATAAGATGAAAAATAAGATGAAAAAAAAGTATAAAAATAAGTTAAAAAATAAGATGAAAAATAAGTATAAAAATAAGATGAAAAAATAAGATGAATAATACGTATAAAAATAAGATTAAAAATAAGATAAAAAATAAGATGAAAAATAAGTATAAAAATAAGATCAAAAATAAGATAAAAAATAATAAAAAAAAATAAGATGAAAAATAAGATGAAAAATAAGATAAAAAATAATAAAAAAAAATAAGATGAAAAATAAGATGAAAAATAAGATAAAAAATAAGATAAAAAATAAGATGAAAAATAAGTATAAAAATAAAATGAAAAATAAGATGAAAAATAAGTAGAAAAATAAGATGAAAAATAAGTATAAAAATAAGATAAAAAACTAGATGAAAAATAAGTATAAAAATAAGATGAAAAATAAGATAAAAATAAGATAAAAAATAAGATAAAAATAAGATAAAAAATAAGATGAAAAATAAGTAGAAAAATAAGATGAAAAATAAGTATAAAAATAAGAAAAAAAAATTAGATGAAAAATAAGTATAAAAATAAGATGAAAAATATGATAAAAAATGAGTATAAGAATAAGATAAAAAATAAGATAAAAAATAAGTATAAAAATAAGATAAAAAAATAGGATAAAAAATAAGATAAAAATAAGTATAAAAATAAGATAAAAAATTAGATGAAAAATAAGTATAAAAATAAGATAAAAAATAAGTATAAAAATAAGATGAAAAATTAGATGAAAAATAAGTATAAAAATAGGATAAAAAATAAGTATAAAAATAAGATGAAAAATAAGATAAAAAATAGGATAAAAAATAAGTATAAAAATAAGATGAAAAATAAGATAAAAAATAAGATAAAAAATAAGTATAAAAATAAGATGAAAAATTAGATGAAAAATAAGTATAAAAATAAGATAAAAAATAAAAAGAAAAAATAAGATGAAAAATAATATAAAAAATAAAAAGAAAAAATAAGATGAAAAATAAGATAAAAAATAAGATGAAAAATAAGTATAAAAAATAATTATAAAAATAAGATGAAAGATAAGATGAAAAATTAGATGAAAAATAAGTATAAAAATAGGATACAAAATAAGTATAAAAATAAGATGAAAAATAAGATAAAAAATAAGTATAAAAAAAGATGAAAAATAATAATAAAAATAGGATAAAAAATAAGAATAAAAATAAGATGAAAAATAAGTTTAAAAATAAGATAAAATATAACAATAAAAATAAGTATAAAAATAAGAACATAAATAAGACTAAAAATAAGATAAAAACTAAGTATAAAAATAAGATGAAAAATAAGATAAAAAATAGGATAAAAAATAAGTATAAAAATAAGATGAAAGATAAGATAAAAAATAAGAAGAAAAATAAGATAAAAAATAAGATGAAAAATAAGTATAAAAATAAGATGAAAAAATAAGATGAATAATACGTATAAAAATAAGATTAAAAATAAGATAAAAAATAAGATGAAAAATAAGTATAAAAATAAGATCAAAAATAAGATAAAAAATAATAAAAAAAAATAAGATGAAAAATAAGATGAAAAATAAGATAAAAAATAATAAAAAAAAATAAGATGAAAAATAAGATGAAAAATAAGATAAAAAATAAGATAAAAAATAAGATGAAAAATAAGTATAAAAATAAAATGAAAAATAAGATGAAAAATAAGATAAAAAATAAGATAAAAAATAAGATGAAAAATAAGTATAAAAATAAAATGAAAAATAAGATGAAAAATAAGTATAAAAATAAGATGAAAAATAAGTATAAAAATAAGATAAAAAACTAGATGAAAAATAAGTATAAAAATAAGATGAAAAATAAGATAAAAATAAGATAAAAAATAAGATAAAAATAAGATAAAAAATAAGATGAAAAATAAGTAGAAAAATAAGATGAAAAATAAGTATAAAAATAAGAAAAAAAAATTAGATGAAAAATAAGTATAAAAATAAGATGAAAAATATGATAAAAAATGAGTATAAGAATAAGATAAAAAATAAGATAAAAAATAAGTATAAAAATAAGATAAAAAAATAGGATAAAAAATAAGATAAAAATAAGTATAAAAATAAGATAAAAAATAAGATGAAAAATAAGTATAAAAAATAATTATAAAAATAAGATGAAAGATAAGATAAAAAATAAGATGAAAAATAAGTATAAAAATAGGATTAAAAAATAAGTATAAAAATAAGATGAAAAATAAGATAAAAAATCGGATAAAAAATAAGATGAAAAATAAGATAAAAAATAAGATAAAAAATAAGTATAAAAATAAGATGAAAAATTAGATGAGAAATAAGTATAAAAATAAGATAAAAAATAAAAAGAAAAAATAAGATGAAAAATAATATAAAAAATAAAAAGAAAAAATAAGATGAAAAATAAGATAAAAAATAAGATGAAAAATAAGTATAAAAAATAATTATAAAAATAAGATGAAAGATAAGATAAAAAATAAGATGAAAAATAAGTATAAAAATAAGATGAAAAATTAGATGAAAAATAAGTATAAAAATAGGATACAAAATAAGTATAAAAATAAGATGAAAAATAAGATAAAAAATAAGTATAAAAAAAGATGAAAAATAATAATAAAAATAGGATAAAAAATAAGAATAAAAATAAGATGAAAAATAAGTTTAAAAATAAGATAAAATATAACAATAAAAATAAGTATAAAAATAAGAACATAAATAAGACTAAAAATAAGATAAAAACTAAGTATAAAAATAAGATGAAAAATAAGATAAAAAATAGGATAAAAAATAAGTATAAAAATAAGATGAAAAATAAGATAAAAAATAAGATGAAAAATAAGTATAAAAAATAATTATAAAAATAAGATGAAAGATAAGATAAAAATAAGATGAAAAATAAGTATAAAAATAAGATGAAAGATAAGATAAAAAATAAGAAGAAAAATAAGATAAAAAATAAGATGAAAAATAAGTATAAAAATAAGATTAAAAATAAGATAAAATATAAGATAAAAAGTAAGATAAAAAATAAGAAGAAAAATAAGATAAAAAATAAGATGAAAAATAAGTATAAAAATAAGATTAAAAATAAGATAAAATATAAGATAAAAAATAAGATAAAAAATAAGTATAAAAATAAGATAAAAAAAAGATGAATAGTAAGTATAAAAATAAGATTAAAAATAAGATAAAATATAAGATGAAAAATAAGTATAAAAATAAGATGAAAAATAAGATAAAAAATAAGAAGAAAAAAATAAGATAAAAAATAAGATGAAAAATAAGTATAAAAATAAGATGAAAAATAAGATAAAAAATAAGAAGAAAAAAATAAGATAAAAAAATAAGTATAAAAATAAGATAAAAAATAAGATGAAAAATAAGTATAAAAATAAGATAAAAAAATAAGATGAATAATAAGTATAAAAATAAGATTAAAAATAAGATAAAATATAAGATGAAAAATCAGTATAAAAATAAGATGAAAAATAAGTATAAAAATAAGATGAAAAATAAGTATAAAAATAAGATAAAAAATTAGATGAAAAATAAGTATAAAAATAAGATGAAAAATAAGATAAAAAATAAGATGAAAAATAAGTATAAAAATAAGATGAAAAATAAGATGAAAAATAAGTATAAAAATAAGATAAAAAACTAGATGAAAAATAAGTATAAAAATAAGATGAAAAATAAGATAAAAATAAGATAAAAAATAAGATGAAAAATAAGTAGAAAAATAAGATGAAAAATAAGTATAAAAATAAGATAAAAAACTAGATGAAAAAATAAGTATAAAAATAAGATGAAAAATAAGATAAAAATAAGATAAAAAATAAGTATAAAAATAAGATAAAAAAATAGGATAAAAAATAAGATAAAAATAAGTATAAAAATAAGATAAAAAATTAGATGAAAAATAAGTATAAAAATAAGATAAAAAATAAGTATAAAAATAAGATGAAAAATTAGATGAAAAATAAGTATAAAAATAGGATAAAAAATAAGTATAAAAATAAGATGAAAAATAAGATAAAAAATAGGATAAAAAATAAGTATAAAAATAAGATGAAAAATAAGATAAAAAATAAGATAAAAAATAAGTATAAAAATAAGATGAAAAATTAGATGAAAAATAAGTATAAAAATAAGATAAAAAATAAAAAGAAAAAATAAGATGAAAAATAATATAAAAAATAAAAAGAAAAAATAAGATGAAAAATAAGATAAAAAATAAGATGAAAAATAAGTATAAAAAATAATTATAAAAATAAGATGAAAGATAAGATAAAAAATAAGATGAAAAATAAGTATAAAAATAGGATAAAAAATAAGTATAAAAATAAGATGAAAAATAAGATAAAAAATCGGATAAAAAATAAGTATAAAAATAAGATGAAAAATAAGATAAAAAATAAGATAAAAAATAAGTATAAAAATAAGATGAAAAATTAGATGAGAAATAAGTATAAAAATAAGATAAAAAATAAAAAGAAAAAATAAGATGAAAAATAATATAAAAAATAAAAAGAAAAAATAAGATGAAAAATAAGATAAAAAATAAGATGAAAAATAAGTATAAAAATAGGATAAAAAATAAGTATAAAAATAAGATGAAAAATAAGATAAAAAATAAGTATAAAAAAAGATGAAAAATAATAATAAAAATAGGATAAAAAATAAGAATAAAAATAAGATGAAAAATAAGTTTAAAAATAAGATAAAATATAACAATAAAAATAAGTATAAAAATAAGAACATAAATAAGACTAAAAATAAGATAAAAACTAAGTATAAAAATAAGATGAAAAATAAGATAAAAAATAGGATAAAAAATAAGTATAAAAATAAGATGAAAAATAAGATAAAAAATAAGATGAAAAATAAGTATAAAAAATAATTATAAAAATAAGATGAAAGATAAGATAAAAATAAGATGAAAAATAAGTATAAAAATAAGATGAAAGATAAGATAAAAAATAAGAAGAAAAATAAGTATAAAAATAAAATGAAAAATAAGATGAAAAATAAGATAAAAAATAAGATAAAAAATAAGATGAAAAATAAGTATAAAAATAAAATGAAAAATAAGTATAAAAATAAGATAAAAAATAAGATGAAAAATAAGTATAAAAATAAAATGAAAAATAGGTATAAAAATAAGATAAAAAATAAGATAAAAAATAAGATGAAAAATAAGTATAAAAATAAAATGAAAAATAGGTATAAAAATAAGATAAAAAATAAGATGAAAAATAAGTATAAAAATAAAATGAAAAATAAGTATAAAAATAAGATAAAAAATAAGATGAAAAATAAGTATAAAAATAAGATAAAAAATAAGATGAAAAATAAGTATAAAAATAAGATAAAAAAAAGATGAATAGTAAGTATAAAAATAAGATTAAAAATAAGATAAAATATAAGATGAAAAATAAGTATAAAAATAAGATGAAAAATAAGATAAAAAATAAGAAGAAAAAAATAAGATGAAAAATAAGTATAAAAATAAGATGAAAAATAAGATAAAAAATAAGAAGAAAAAAATAAGATGAAAAATCAGTATAAAAATAAGATAAAAAATAAGTATAAAAATAAGATAAAAAATTAGGTGAAAAATAAGTATAAAAATAAGATAAAAAATAAGTATAAAAATAAGATGAAAAATTAGATGAAAAATAAGTATAAAAATAGGATAAAAAATAAGTATAAAAAGAAGATGAAAAATAAGATAAAAAATAAGTATAAAAATAAGATAAAAAATAAGTATAAAAAGAAGATGAAAAATAAGATAAAAAATAAGATAAAAAATAAGTATAAAAATAAGATAAAAAATTAGATAAAAAATAAGTATAAAAATAGGATCAAACATAAGATGAAAAATAAGTATAAAAATAAGATGAAAAATAAGTATAAAAATAAAATGAAAAAAAAAGTATAAAAATAAGATGAAAAATAAGCATAAAAATAAGATAAAAAATTATATAAAAAATAAGTATAAAAATAAGATGAGAAATAAGTATAAAAATAAGATAAAAAATTAGATGAAAAATAGGTATAAAAATAAGATGAAAAATAAGATAAAAAATAAGATAAAAAAAAGATGAAAAATAAGTAGAAAAATAAGATGAAAAATAAGTATAAAAATAAGATAAAAAATTAGGATAAAAAATAAGATAAAAAATAAGTATAAAAATAAGATGAAAAATTAGATGAAAAATAAGTATAAAAATAGGATAAAAAATAAGTATAAAAAGAAGATGAAAAATAAGATAAAAAATAAGATAAAAAATAAGTATAAAAATAAGATAAAAAATTAGATGAAAAATAAGTATAAAAATAAGATAAAAAATAAGTATAAAAAGAAGATGAAAAATAAGATAAAAAATAAGATAAAAAATAAGTATAAAAATAAGATAAAAAATTAGATGAAAAATAAGTATAAAAATAAGATAAAAAATAAGTATAAAAATAAGATGAAAAATTAGATGAAAAATAAGTATAAAAATAGGATAAAAAATAAGTATAAAAAGAAGATGAAAAATAAGATAAAAAATAAGATAAAAAATAAGTATAAAAATAAGATAAAAAATTAGATGAAAAATAAGTATAAAAATAAGATAAAAAATAAGTATAAAAAGAAGATGAAAAATAAGATAAAAAATAAGATAAAAAATAAGTATAAAAATAAGATAAAAAATTAGATGAAAAATAAGTATAAAAATAAGATAAAAAATAAGTATAAAAATAAGATGAAAAATAAGATAAAAAATAAGATAAAAAATAAGATGAAAAATAAGTATAAAAATAAGAAAAAAAAATTAGATGAAAAATTATTATAAAAATAAGATGAAAAATAAGATGAATAATAAGTATAAAAATAAGATAAAAAAAAGATAAAATATAAGATAAAAAATAAGATGAAAAATAAGATAAAAAATAAGATGAAAAATAAGATAAAAAATAAGATAAATAATAAGATAAAAAAAAATTATAAAAAAAAGTATAAAAATAAGTTAAAAAATAAGATGAAAAATAAGTATAAAAATAAGATGAAAAAATAAGATGAATAATACGTATAAAAATAAGATTAAAAATAAGATAAAATATAAGATGAAAAATAAGTATAAAAATAAGATGAAAAATAAGATAAAAAATAATAAGAAAAAATAAGATAAAAAATAAGATAAAATATAAGATGAAAAATCAGTATAAAAATAAGATGAAAAATAAGATAAAAAATTAGAAAAAAAATAAGATGTAAAATAAGATAAAAAAATAAGATGAATAATAAGTATAAAAATAAGAATAAAAATAAGATTAAAAATAAATTTAAAAATAAGATGAAATATAACAATAAAAATAAGTATAAAAAAAAGATGAAAAATAAGATGAAAAATAAGTATAAAAATAAAATGAAAAAAAAAGTATAAAAATAAGATGAAAAATAAGCATAAAAATAAGATAAAAAATTATATGAAAAATAAGTATAAAAATAAGATGAAAAATAAGATAAAAAATAAGATAAAAAAAAGATGAAAAATAAGTAGAAAAATAAGATGAAAAATAAGTATAAAAATAAGATAAAAAAATAGGATAAAAAATAAGATAAAAAATAAGTATAAAAATAAGATAAAAAATTAGGTGAAAAATAAGTATAAAAATAGGATAAAAAATAAGTATAAAAAGAAGATGTAAAATAAGATAAAAAATAAGATAAAAAATAAGTATAAAAATAAGATAAAAAATTAGATGAAAAATAAGTATAAAAATAAGATAAAAAATAAGTATAAAAAGAAGATGAAAAATAAGATAAAAAATAAGATAAAAAATAAGTATAAAAATAAGATAAAAAATTAGATGAAAAATAAGTATAAAAATAAGATAAAAAATAAGTATAAAAATAAGATGAAAAATAAGATAAAAAATAAGATAAAAAATAAGATGAAAAATAAGTATAAAAATAAGAAAAAAAAATTAGATGAAAAATTATTATAAAAATAAGATGAAAAATAAGATGAATAATAAGTATAAAAATAAGATAAAAAATAAGATGAAAAATAAGATAAAAAATAAGATGAAAAATAAGATAAAAAATAAGATAAATAATAAGATAAAAAAAAATTATAAAAAAAAGTATAAAAATAAGTTAAAAAATAAGATGAAAAATAAGTATAAAAATAAGATGAAAAATAAGATAAAAAATAATAAGAAAAAATAAGATAAAAAATAAGATAAAAAATTAGAAAAAAAATAAGATGAAAAATAAGATAAAAAATTAGAAAAAAAATAAGATGAAAAATAAGATAAAAAAATAAGATGAATAATAAGTATAAAAATAAGAATAAAAATAAGATTAAAAATAAATTTAAAAATAAGATGAAATATAACAATAAAAATAAGTATAAAAAAAAGATGAAAAATAAGATGAAAAATAAGTATAAAAATAAGATAAAAAAATAAGATAAAAATAAGATAAAAAATAGGATAAAAAAATAAGATGAAAAATAATATAAAAAATAAGTATTAAAAATAAGATGAAAAATAAGATGAAAAATAAGTATAAAAATAAGATGATGAATAAGTTAAAAAATAAGTATAAAAATAAGATGAAAAATAAGATAAAAAATAAGATAAAAAATAAGATGAAAAATAAGTATAAAAATAAAATGAAAAATAAGATGAAAAATAAGATAAAAAATAAGATGAAAAATAAGTATAAAAATAAAATGAAAAATAAGTATAAAAATAAGATAAAAAATAAGATGAAAAATAAGTATAAAAATAAAATGAAAAAAAAAAGTATAAAAATAAGATGAAAAATAAGTATAAAAATAAGATAAAAAATTAGATAAAAAATAAGTATAAAAATAGGATCAAACATAAGATGAAAAATAAGTATAAAAATAAGATGAAAAATAAGTATAAAAATAAGATAAAAAACTAGATGAAAAATAAGTATAAAAATAAGATGAAAAATAAGATAAAAATAAGATAAAAAATAAGATAAAAATAAGATAAAAAATAAGATGAAAAATAAGTAGAAAAATAAGATGAAAAATAAGTATAAAAATAAGAAAAAAAAATTAGATGAAAAATAAGTATAAAAATAAGATGAAAAATATGATAAAAAATGAGTATAAGAATAAGATAAAAAATAAGATAAAAAATAAGTATAAAAATAAGATAAAAAAATAGGATAAAAAATAAGATAAAAATAAGTATAAAAATAAGATAAAAAAATAGATGAAAAATAAGTATAAAAATAAGATAAAAAATAAGTATAAAAATAAGATGAAAAATTAGATGAAAAATAAGTATAAAAATAGGATAAAAAATAAGTATAAAAATAAGATGAAAAATAAGATAAAAAATAGGATAAAAAATAAGTATAAAAATAAGATGAAAAATAAGATGAAAAATAAGTATAAAAATAAGATAAAAAATAAAAAGAAAAAATAAGATGAAAAATAATATAAAAAATAAAAAGAAAAAATAAGATGAAAAATAAGATAAAAAATAAGATGAAAAATAAGTATAAAAAATAATTATAAAAATAAGATGAAAGATAAGATAAAAAATAAGATGAAAAATAAGTATAAAAATAAGATGAAAAATTAGATGAAAAATAAGTATAAAAATAGGATAAAAAATAAGTATAAAAATAAGATGAAAAATAAGATAAAAAATAAGTATAAAAAAAGATGAAAAATAATAATAAAAATAGGATAAAAAATAAGAATAAAAATAAGATGAAAAATAAGTTTAAAAATAAGATAAAATATAACAATAAAAATAAGTATAAAAATAAGAACATAAATAAGACTAAAAATAAGATAAAAACTAAGTATAAAAATAAGATGAAAAATAAGATAAAAAATAGGATAAAAAATAAGTATAAAAATAAGATGAAAAATAAGATAAAAAATAAGATGAAAAATAAGTATAAAAAATAATTATAAAAATAAGATGAAAGATAAGATAAAAATAAGATGAAAAATAAGTATAAAAATAAGATGAAAGATAAGATAAAAAATAAGAAGAAAAATAAGATAAAATATAAGATAAAAAATAAGATAAAAAATAAGAAGAAAAATAAGATAAAAAATAAGATGAAAAATAAGTATAAAAATAAGATTAAAAATAAGATAAAATATAAGATAAAAAATAAGTATAAAAATAAGATGAAAAATAAAAAGAAAAAATAAGATGAAAAATAAGATAAAAAATAATATAAAAAATAAAAATAAAAAATAAAATGAAAAATAATATAAAAAATAAAAAGAAAAAAGAAAATAAAAATAAGTATTAAAATAAGATGAAAAATAAGATAAAAAATAAATATAAAAATAAGATAAAAATAAGATCAAAAATACGAAGAAAAAATAAGATTAAAAATAAGACAAAAAAATAAGTATAAAAATGAAGATGAAAAATAAGTATAAAAATAAGATATAAAATAAGATAAAAATAAGATGAAAAATAAGATAAAAAAGGATGAAAAATAAAATGAAAATTAAGTATAATAATAAGATGAAAAATGAGATGTAAAATAGAATAAAAAATAAAATGAAAAAATAAGATGAAAAAAAACTATAAAAAAAGATGAAAAATAAGATAAAAAATAAGATGAAAAATAAGATAAAAAATAAGTATTAAAAATAAGATGAAAAATAAGATAAAAAAAAAAATGAAAAATAAGATGAAAAATAAGATGAAAAAAAAGTATAAAAATAAGTTAAAAAATAAGATGAAAAATAAGTATAAAAATAAGATGAAAAAATAAGATGAATAATACGTATAAAAATAAGATAAAAAATAAGATGAAAAATAAGTATAAAAATTAGATGAAAAATAAGATAAAAAATAATAAAAAAAATAAGATGAAAAATAAGATAAAAAATAGGATAAAAAATAAGATGAAAAATAAAATGAAAAATAAGATGAAAAATAAGACAAAAAAATAAGATAAAAAATAAGTATAAAAATAAGATAAAAAAATAAGTATAAAAATAAGATAAAAAATAAGATAAAAAGTAAGATGAAAAATAAGATGAAAAATAAGATGAAAAATAAGATAAAAAATAAGATAAAAAATAAGTATAAAAATAAGATAAAAAAATAAGATTAAAAATAAGATAACATATAAGATGATAAATAAGTATAAAAATAAGATGAAAAATAAGTTAAAAAATAAGAAAAAAAAATAAGATGAAAAATAAGATAAAAAATAAGTATAAAAATAGGATCAAACATAAGATCAAAAATACAAAGAAAAAATAAGATAAAAAATAAGTATAAAAATAGGATCTAACATAAGATCAAAAATACGAAGAAAAAATAAGATTAAAAATAAGTATAAAAAATAATTATAAAAATAAGATGAAAGATAAGATAAAAAATAAGATGAAAAATAAGTATAAAAATAGGATAAAAAATAAGTATAAAAATAAGATGAAAAATAAGATAAAAAATCGGATAAAAAATAAGATGAAAAATAAGATAAAAAATAAGATAAAAAATAAGTATAAAAATAAGATGAAAAATTAGATGAGAAATAAGTATAAAAATAAGATAAAAAATAAAAAGAAAAAATAAGATGAAAAATAATATAAAAAATAAAAAGAAAAAATAAGATGAAAAATAAGATAAAAAATAAGATGAAAAATAAGTATAAAAAATAATTATAAAAATAAGATGAAAGATAAGATAAAAAATAAGATGAAAAATAAGTATAAAAATAAGATGAAAAATTAGATGAAAAATAAGTATAAAAATAGGATAAAAAATAAGTATAAAAATAAGATGAAAAATAAGATAAAAAATAAGTATAAAAAAAGATGAAAAATAATAATAAAAATAGGATAAAAAATAAGAATAAAAATAAGATGAAAAATAAGTTTAAAAATAAGATAAAATATAACAATAAAAATAAGTATAAAAATAAGAACATAAATAAGACTAAAAATAAGATAAAAACTAAGTATAAAAATAAGATGAAAAATAAGATAAAAAATAGGATAAAAAATAAGTATAAAAATAAGATGAAAAATAAGATAAAAAATAAGATGAAAAATAAGTATAAAAAATAATTATAAAAATAAGATGAAAGATAAGATAAAAATAAGATGAAAAATAAGTATAAAAATAAGATGAAAGATAAGATAAAAAATAAGAAGAAAAATAAGATAAAATATAAGATAAAAAATAAGATAAAAAATAAGAAGAAAAATAAGATAAAAAATAAGATGAAAAATAAGTATAAAAATAAGATTAAAAATAAGATAAAATATAAGATAAAAAATAAGTATAAAAATAAGATGAAAAATAAAAAGAAAAAATAAGATGAAAAATAAGATAAAAAATAATATAAAAAATAAAAATAAAAAATAAAATGAAAAATAATATAAAAAATAAAAAGAAAAAAGAAAATAAAAATAAGTATTAAAATAAGATGAAAAATAAGATAAAAAATAAATATAAAAATAAGATAAAAATAAGATCAAAAATACGAAGAAAAAATAAGATTAAAAATAAGACAAAAAAATAAGTATAAAAATGAAGATGAAAAATAAGTATAAAAATAAGATATAAAATAAGATAAAAATAAGATGAAAAATAAGATAAAAAAGGATGAAAAATAAAATGAAAATTAAGTATAATAATAAGATGAAAAATGAGATGTAAAATAGAATAAAAAATAAAATGAAAAAATAAGATGAAAAAAAACTATAAAAAAAGATGAAAAATAAGATAAAAAATAAGATGAAAAATAAGATAAAAAATAAGTATTAAAAATAAGATGAAAAATAAGATAAAAAAAAAAATGAAAAATAAGATGAAAAATAAGATGAAAAAAAAGTATAAAAATAAGTTAAAAAATAAGATGAAAAATAAGTATAAAAATAAGATGAAAAAATAAGATGAATAATACGTATAAAAATAAGATAAAAAATAAGATGAAAAATAAGTATAAAAATTAGATGAAAAATAAGATAAAAAATAATAAAAAAAATAAGATGAAAAATAAGATAAAAAATAGGATAAAAAATAAGATGAAAAATAAAATGAAAAATAAGATGAAAAATAAGACAAAAAAATAAGATAAAAAATAAGTATAAAAATAAGATAAAAAAATAAGTATAAAAATAAGATAAAAAATAAGATAAAAAGTAAGATGAAAAATAAGATGAAAAATAAGATGAAAAATAAGATAAAAAATAAGATAAAAAATAAGTATAAAAATAAGATAAAAAAATAAGATTAAAAATAAGATAACATATAAGATGATAAATAAGTATAAAAATAAGATGAAAAATAAGTTAAAAAATAAGAAAAAAAAATAAGATGAAAAATAAGATAAAAAATAAGTATAAAAATAGGATCAAACATAAGATCAAAAATACAAAGAAAAAATAAGATAAAAAATAAGTATAAAAATAGGATCTAACATAAGATCAAAAATACGAAGAAAAAATAAGATTAAAAATACGAAGAAAAAATAAATAAAAAATAAGTATAAAAATGAAGATAAAAAATAAGTATAAAAATAAGATGAAAAATAAGTATAAAAATAAGATTAAAAAGAAGATAAAATATAAGATTAAAAATAAGTATAAAAATAAGATAAAAAATAACATGAAAAATAAAATAAAAATAAGTATTAAAATAAGATGAAAAATAAGATAAAAAATAAATATAAAAATAAGATAAAAATAAGATCAAAAATACGAAAAAAAAATAAGATTAAAAATAAGACAAAAAAATAAGTATAAAAATGAAGATAAAAAATAAGTATAAAAATAAGATGAAAAATAAGTATAAAAATAAGATATAAAATAAGATAAAAATAAGATGAAAAATAAGATAAAAAAGGATTAAAAATAAAATGAAAATTAAGTATAACAATAAGATGAAAAATGAGATGTAAAATAGAATAAAAAATAAAATGAAAAAATAAGATGAAAAAAACCTATAAAAAAAGATGAAAAATAAGATAAAAAAAAAAAGATGAAAAATAAGATAAAAAATAAGTATTAAAAATAAGATGGAAAAAAAGATGAAAAATAAGTATAAAAATAAGTATAAAAATAAGATAAAAAATAAGATGAAAAATAAGATGAAAAATAAGATGAAAAAAAAGTATAAAAATAAGTTAAAAAATAAGATGAAAAATAAGTATAAAAATAAGATGAAAAAATAAGATAAAAAATAAGTATTAAAAATAAGATGAAAAATAAGATGAAAAATAAGTATAAAAATAAGATGAAAATAAGATAAAAAAAATTATAAAAATAAGTATAAAAATAAGATAAAAAATAAGATGAAAAATAAGTATAAAAATAAGATGAAAATAAGATAATTTTTTTTTTATAAAAATAAGTATAAAAATAAGATAAAAAATAAGATGAAAAATAAGATGAAAA
The DNA here is from genome assembly GCA_036250195.1 of Mixophyes australis. Lineage (NCBI taxonomy): Eukaryota > Metazoa > Chordata > Amphibia > Anura > Limnodynastidae > Mixophyes > Mixophyes australis. The sequence goes on along the minus strand of JAVHZZ010000003.1, from coordinate 286,280,980 downwards.
ATAAGATGAAAAAAAAGTATAAAAATAAGTTAAAAAATAAGATGAAAAATAAGTATAAAAATAAGATGAAAAAATAAGATGAATAATACGTATAAAAATAAGATTAAAAATAAGATAAAAAATAAGATGAAAAATAAGTATAAAAATAAGATCAAAAATAAGATAAAAAATAATAAAAAAAAATAAGATGAAAAATAAGATGAAAAATAAGATAAAAAATAATAAAAAAAAATAAGATGAAAAATAAGATGAAAAATAAGATAAAAAATAAGATAAAAAATAAGATGAAAAATAAGTATAAAAATAAAATGAAAAATAAGATGAAAAATAAGATAAAAAATAAGATAAAAAATAAGATGAAAAATAAGTATAAAAATAAAATGAAAAATAAGATGAAAAATAAGTAGAAAAATAAGATGAAAAATAAGTATAAAAATAAGATAAAAAATAACATGAAAAATAAAATAAAAATAAGTATTAAAATAAGATGAAAAATAAGATAAAAAATAAATATAAAAATAAGATAAAAATAAGATCAAAAATACGAAAAAAAAATAAGATTAAAAATAAGACAAAAAAATAAGTATAAAAATGAAGATAAAAAATAAGTATAAAAATAAGATGAAAAATAAGTATAAAAATAAGATATAACATAAGATAAAAATAAGATGAAAAATAAGATAAAAAAGGATTAAAAATAAAATGAAAATTAAGTATAACAATAAGATGAAAAATGAGATGTAAAATAGAATAAAAAATAAAATGAAAAAATAAGATGAAAAAAACCTATAAAAAAAGATGAAAAATAAGATAAAAAAAAAAAGATGAAAAATAAGATAAAAAATAAGTATTAAAAATAAGATGGAAAAAAAGATGAAAAATAAGTATAAAAATCAGTATAAAAATAAGATGAAAAATAAGATAAAAAATTAGAAAAAAAATAAGATGAAAAATAAGATAAAAAAATAAGATGAATAATAAGTATAAAAATAAGAATAAAAATAAGATTAAAAATAAATTTAAAAATAAGATGAAATATAACAATAAAAATAAGTATAAAAAAAAGATGAAAAATAAGATGAAAAATAAGTATAAAAATAAGATAAAAAAATAAGATAAAAATAAGATAAAAAATAGGATAAAAAAATAAGATGAAAAATAATATAAAAAATAAGTATTAAAAATAAGATGAAAAATAAGATGAAAAATAAGTATAAAAATAAGATGATGAATAAGTTAAAAAATAAGTATAAAAATAAGATGAAAAATAAGATAAAAAATAAGATAAAAAATAAGATGAAAAATAAGTATAAAAATAAAATGAAAAATAAGATGAAAAATAAGATAAAAAATAAGATGAAAAATAAGTATAAAAATAAAATGAAAAATAAGTATAAAAATAAGATAAAAAATAAGATGAAAAATAAGTATAAAAATAAAATGAAAAAAAAAGTATAAAAATAAGATGAAAAATAAGCATAAAAATAAGATAAAAAATTATATGAAAAAAAAGTATAAAAATAAAATGAAAAATAAGTATAAAAATAAAATGAAAAAAAAAAAGTATAAAAATAAGATGAAAAATAAGTATAAAAATAAGATAAAAAATTAGATAAAAAATAAGTATAAAAATAGGATCAAACATAAGATGAAAAATAAGTATAAAAATAAGATGAAAAATAAGTATAAAAATAAAATGAAAAAAAAAGTATAAAAATAAGATGAAAAATAAGCATAAAAATAAGATAAAAAATTATATGAAAAATAAGTATAAAAATAAGATGAAAAATAAGATAAAAAATAAGATAAAAAAAAGATGAAAAATAAGTAGAAAAATAAGATGAAAAATAAGTATAAAAATAAGATAAAAAAATAGGATAAAAAATAAGATAAAAAATAAGTATAAAAATAAGATAAAAAATTAGGTGAAAAATAAGTATAAAAATAGGATAAAAAATAAGTATAAAAAGAAGATGTAAAATAAGATAAAAAATAAGATAAAAAATAAGTATAAAAATAAGATAAAAAATTAGATGAAAAATAAGTATAAAAATAAGATAAAAAATAAGTATAAAAAGAAGATGAAAAATAAGATAAAAAATAAGATAAAAAATAAGTATAAAAATAAGATAAAAAATTAGATGAAAAATAAGTATAAAAATAAGAAAAAAAAATTAGATGAAAAATTATTATAAAAATAAGATGAAAAATAAGATGAATAATAAGTATAAAAATAAGATAAAAAATAAGATGAAAAATAAGATAAAAAATAAGATGAAAAATAAGATAAAAAATAAGATAAATAATAAGATAAAAAAAAATTATAAAAAAAAGTATAAAAATAAGTTAAAAAATAAGATGAAAAATAAGTATAAAAATAAGATGAAAAATAAGATAAAAAATAATAAGAAAAAATAAGATAAAAAATAAGATAAAAAATTAGAAAAAAAATAAGATGAAAAATAAGATAAAAAATTAGAAAAAAAATAAGATGAAAAATAAGATAAAAAAATAAGATGAATAATAAGTATAAAAATAAGAATAAAAATAAGATTAAAAATAAATTTAAAAATAAGATGAAATATAACAATAAAAATAAGTATAAAAAAAAGATGAAAAATAAGATGAAAAATAAGTATAAAAATAAGATAAAAAAATAAGATAAAAATAAGATAAAAAATAGGATAAAAAAATAAGATGAAAAATAATATAAAAAATAAGTATTAAAAATAAGATGAAAAATAAGATGAAAAATAAGTATAAAAATAAGATGATGAATAAGTTAAAAAATAAGTATAAAAATAAGATGAAAAATAAGATAAAAAATAAGATAAAAAATAAGATGAAAAATAAGTATAAAAATAAAATGAAAAATAAGATGAAAAATAAGATAAAAAATAAGATGAAAAATAAGTATAAAAATAAAATGAAAAATAAGTATAAAAATAAGATAAAAAATAAGATGAAAAATAAGTATAAAAATAAAATGAAAAAAAAAAGTATAAAAATAAGATGAAAAATAAGTATAAAAATAAGATAAAAAATTAGATAAAAAATAAGTATAAAAATAGGATCAAACATAAGATGAAAAATAAGTATAAAAATAAGATGAAAAATAAGTATAAAAATAAGATAAAAAACTAGATGAAAAATAAGTATAAAAATAAGATGAAAAATAAGATAAAAATAAGATAAAAAATAAGATAAAAATAAGATAAAAAATAAGATGAAAAATAAGTAGAAAAATAAGATGAAAAATAAGTATAAAAATAAGAAAAAAAAATTAGATGAAAAATAAGTATAAAAATAAGATGAAAAATATGATAAAAAATGAGTATAAGAATAAGATAAAAAATAAGATAAAAAATAAGTATAAAAATAAGATAAAAAAATAGGATAAAAAATAAGATAAAAATAAGTATAAAAATAAGATAAAAAATTAGATGAAAAATAAGTATAAAAATAAGATAAAAAATAAGTATAAAAATAAGATGAAAAATTAGATGAAAAATAAGTATAAAAATAGGATAAAAAATAAGTATAAAAATAAGATGAAAAATAAGATAAAAAATAGGATAAAAAATAAGTATAAAAATAAGATGAAAAATAAGATGAAAAATAAGTATAAAAATAAGATAAAAAATAAAAAGAAAAAATAAGATGAAAAATAATATAAAAAATAAAAAGAAAAAATAAGATGAAAAATAAGATAAAAAATAAGATGAAAAATAAGTATAAAAAATAATTATAAAAATAAGATGAAAGATAAGATAAAAAATAAGATGAAAAATAAGTATAAAAATAGGATAAAAAATAAGTATAAAAATAAGATGAAAAATAAGATAAAAAATCGGATAAAAAATAAGATGAAAAATAAGATAAAAAATAAGATAAAAAATAAGTATAAAAATAAGATGAAAAATTAGATGAGAAATAAGTATAAAAATAAGATAAAAAATAAAAAGAAAAAATAAGATGAAAAATAATATAAAAAATAAAAAGAAAAAATAAGATGAAAAATAAGATAAAAAATAAGATGAAAAATAAGTATAAAAAATAATTATAAAAATAAGATGAAAGATAAGATAAAAAATAAGATGAAAAATAAGTATAAAAATAAGATGAAAAATTAGATGAAAAATAAGTATAAAAATAGGATAAAAAATAAGTATAAAAATAAGATGAAAAATAAGATAAAAAATAAGTATAAAAAAAGATGAAAAATAATAATAAAAATAGGATAAAAAATAAGAATAAAAATAAGATGAAAAATAAGTTTAAAAATAAGATAAAATATAACAATAAAAATAAGTATAAAAATAAGAACATAAATAAGACTAAAAATAAGATAAAAACTAAGTATAAAAATAAGATGAAAAATAAGATAAAAAATAGGATAAAAAATAAGTATAAAAATAAGATGAAAAATAAGATAAAAAATAAGATGAAAAATAAGTATAAAAAATAATTATAAAAATAAGATGAAAGATAAGATAAAAATAAGATGAAAAATAAGTATAAAAATAAGATGAAAGATAAGATAAAAAATAAGAAGAAAAATAAGATAAAATATAAGATAAAAAATAAGATAAAAAATAAGAAGAAAAATAAGATAAAAAATAAGATGAAAAATAAGTATAAAAATAAGATTAAAAATAAGATAAAATATAAGATAAAAAATAAGTATAAAAATAAGATGAAAAATAAAAAGAAAAAATAAGATGAAAAATAAGATAAAAAATAATATAAAAAATAAAAATAAAAAATAAAACGAAAAATAATATAAAAAATAAAAAGAAAAAAGAAAATAAAAATAAGTATTAAAATAAGATGAAAAATAAGATAAAAAATAAATATAAAAATAAGATAAAAATAAGATCAAAAATACGAAGAAAAAATAAGATTAAAAATAAGACAAAAAAATAAGTATAAAAATGAAGATGAAAAATAAGTATAAAAATAAGATATAAAATAAGATAAAAATAAGATGAAAAATAAGATAAAAAAGGATGAAAAATAAAATGAAAATTAAGTATAATAATAAGATGAAAAATGAGATGTAAAATAGAATAAAAAATAAAATGAAAAAATAAGATGAAAAAAAACTATAAAAAAAGATGAAAAATAAGATAAAAAATAAGATGAAAAATAAGATAAAAAATAAGTATTAAAAATAAGATGAAAAATAAGATAAAAAAAAAAATGAAAAATAAGATGAAAAATAAGATGAAAAAAAAGTATAAAAATAAGTTAAAAAATAAGATGAAAAATAAGTATAAAAATAAGATGAAAAAATAAGATGAATAATACGTATAAAAATAAGATAAAAAATAAGATGAAAAATAAGTATAAAAATTAGATGAAAAATAAGATAAAAAATAATAAAAAAAATAAGATGAAAAATAAGATAAAAAATAGGATAAAAAATAAGATGAAAAATAAAATGAAAAATAAGATGAAAAATAAGACAAAAAAATAAGATAAAAAATAAGTATAAAAATAAGATAAAAAAATAAGTATAAAAATAAGATAAAAAATAAGATAAAAAGTAAGATGAAAAATAAGATGAAAAATAAGATGAAAAATAAGATAAAAAATAAGATAAAAAATAAGTATAAAAATAAGATAAAAAAATAAGATTAAAAATAAGATAACATATAAGATGATAAATAAGTATAAAAATAAGATGAAAAATAAGTTAAAAAATAAGAAAAAAAAATAAGATGAAAAATAAGATAAAAAATAAGTATAAAAATAGGATCAAACATAAGATCAAAAATACAAAGAAAAAATAAGATAAAAAATAAGTATAAAAATAGGATCTAACATAAGATCAAAAATACGAAGAAAAAATAAGATTAAAAATACGAAGAAAAAATAAATAAAAAATAAGTATAAAAATGAAGATAAAAAATAAGTATAAAAATAAGATGAAAAATAAGTATAAAAATAAGATTAAAAAGTAGATAAAATATAAGATTAAAAATAAGTATAAAAATAAGATAAAAAATAACATGAAAAATAAAATAAAAATAAGTATTAAAATAAGATGAAAAATAAGATAAAAAATAAATATAAAAATAAGATGAAAAATAAGTATAAAAATAAGATATAAAATAAGATAAAAATAAGATGAAAAATAAGATAAAAAAGGATTAAAAATAAAATGAAAATTAAGTATAACAATAAGATGAAAAATAAGATGTAAAATAGAATAAAAAATAAAATGAAAAAATAAGATGAAAAAAACCTATAAAAAAAGATGAAAAATAAGATAAAAAAAAAAAGATGAAAAATAAGATAAAAAATAAGTATTAAAAATAAGATGGAAAAAAAGATGAAAAATAAGTATAAAAATAAGTATAAAAATAAGATAAAAAATAAGATGAAAAATAAGATGAAAAATAAGATGAAAAAAAAGTATAAAAATAAGTTAAAAAATAAGATGAAAAATAAGTATAAAAATAAGATGAAAAAATAAGATAAAAAATAAGTATTAAAAATAAGATGAAAAATAAGATGAAAAATAAGTATAAAAATAAGATGAAAATAAGATAAAAAAAATTATAAAAATAAGTATAAAAATAAGATAAAAAATAAGATGAAAAATAAGTATAAAAATAAGATGAAAATAAGATAATTTTTTTTTTATAAAAATAAGTATAAAAATAAGATAAAAAATAAGATGAAAAATAAGATGAAAAATAAGATGAAAAAAAAGTATAAAAATAAGTTAAAAAATAAGATGAAAAATAAGTATAAAAATAAGATGAAAAAATAAGATGAATAATACGTATAAAAATAAGATTAAAAATAAGATAAAAAATAAGATGAAAAATAAGTATAAAAATAAGATCAAAAATAAGATAAAAAATAATAAAAAAAAATAAGATGAAAAATAAGATGAAAAATAAGATAAAAAATAATAAAAAAAAATAAGATGAAAAATAAGATGAAAAATAAGATAAAAAATAAGATAAAAAATAAGATGAAAAATAAGTATAAAAATAAAATGAAAAATAAGATGAAAAATAAGATAAAAAATAAGATAAAAAATAAGATGAAAAATAAGTATAAAAATAAGATGAAAAATAAGATAAAAATAAGATAAAAAATAAGATAAAAATAAGATAAAAAATAAGATGAAAAATAAGTAGAAAAATAAGATGAAAAATAAGTATAAAAATAAGAAAAAAAAATTAGATGAAAAATAAGTATAAAAATAAGATGAAAAATATGATAAAAAATGAGTATAAGAATAAGATAAAAAATAAGATAAAAAATAAGTATAAAAATAAGATAAAAAAATAGGATAAAAAATAAGATAAAAATAAGTATAAAAATAAGATAAAAAATTAGATGAAAAATAAGTATAAAAATAAGATAAAAAATAAGTATAAAAATAAGATGAAAAATTAGATGAAAAATAAGTATAAAAATAGGATAAAAAATAAGTATAAAAATAAGATGAAAAATAAGATAAAAAATAGGATAAAAAATAAGTATAAAAATAAGATGAAAAATAAGATGAAAAATAAGTATAAAAATAAGATAAAAAATAAAAAGAAAAAATAAGATGAAAAATAATATAAAAAATAAAAAGAAAAAATAAGATGAAAAATAAGATAAAAAATAAGATGAAAAATAAGTATAAAAAATAATTATAAAAATAAGATGAAAGATAAGATAAAAAATAAGATGAAAAATAAGTATAAAAATAGGATAAAAAATAAGTATAAAAATAAGATGAAAAATAAGATAAAAAATCGGATAAAAAATAAGATGAAAAATAAGATAAAAAATAAGATAAAAAATAAGTATAAAAATAAGATGAAAAATTAGATGAGAAATAAGTATAAAAATAAGATAAAAAATAAAAAGAAAAAATAAGATGAAAAATAATATAAAAAATAAAAAGAAAAAATAAGATGAAAAATAAGATAAAAAATAAGATGAAAAATAAGTATAAAAAATAATTATAAAAATAAGATGAAAGATAAGATAAAAAATAAGATGAAAAATAAGTATAAAAATAAGATGAAAAATTAGATGAAAAATAAGTATAAAAATAGGATAAAAAATAAGTATAAAAATAAGATGAAAAATAAGATAAAAAATAAGTATAAAAAAAGATGAAAAATAATAATAAAAATAGGATAAAAAATAAGAATAAAAATAAGATGAAAAATAAGTTTAAAAATAAGATAAAATATAACAATAAAAATAAGTATAAAAATAAGAACATAAATAAGACTAAAAATAAGATAAAAACTAAGTATAAAAATAAGATGAAAAATAAGATAAAAAATAGGATAAAAAATAAGTATAAAAATAAGATGAAAAATAAGATAAAAAATAAGATGAAAAATAAGTATAAAAAATAATTATAAAAATAAGATGAAAGATAAGATAAAAATAAGATGAAAAATAAGTATAAAAATAAGATGAAAGATAAGATAAAAAATAAGAAGAAAAATAAGATAAAATATAAGATAAAAAATAAGATAAAAAATAAGAAGAAAAATAAGATAAAAAATAAGATGAAAAATAAGTATAAAAATAAGATTAAAAATAAGATAAAATATAAGATAAAAAATAAGTATAAAAATAAGATGAAAAATAAAAAGAAAAAATAAGATGAAAAATAAGATAAAAAATAATATAAAAAATAAAAATAAAAAATAAAATGAAAAATAATATAAAAAATAAAAAGAAAAAAGAAAATAAAAATAAGTATTAAAATAAGATGAAAAATAAGATAAAAAATAAATATAAAAATAAGATAAAAATAAGATCAAAAATACGAAGAAAAAATAAGATTAAAAATAAGACAAAAAAATAAGTATAAAAATGAAGATGAAAAATAAGTATAAAAATAAGATATAAAATAAGATAAAAATAAGATGAAAAATAAGATAAAAAAGGATGAAAAATAAAATGAAAATTAAGTATAATAATAAGATGAAAAATGAGATGTAAAATAGAATAAAAAATAAAATGAAAAAATAAGATGAAAAAAAACTATAAAAAAAGATGAAAAATAAGATAAAAAATAAGATGAAAAATAAGATAAAAAATAAGTATTAAAAATAAGATGAAAAATAAGATAAAAAAAAAAATGAAAAATAAGATGAAAAATAAGATGAAAAAAAAGTATAAAAATAAGTTAAAAAATAAGATGAAAAATAAGTATAAAAATAAGATGAAAAAATAAGATGAATAATACGTATAAAAATAAGATAAAAAATAAGATGAAAAATAAGTATAAAAATTAGATGAAAAATAAGATAAAAAATAATAAAAAAAATAAGATGAAAAATAAGATAAAAAATAGGATAAAAAATAAGATGAAAAATAAAATGAAAAATAAGATGAAAAATAAGACAAAAAAATAAGATAAAAAATAAGTATAAAAATAAGATAAAAAAATAAGTATAAAAATAAGATAAAAAATAAGATAAAAAGTAAGATGAAAAATAAGATGAAAAATAAGATGAAAAATAAGATAAAAAATAAGATAAAAAATAAGTATAAAAATAAGATAAAAAAATAAGATTAAAAATAAGATAACATATAAGATGATAAATAAGTATAAAAATAAGATGAAAAATAAGTTAAAAAATAAGAAAAAAAAATAAGATGAAAAATAAGATAAAAAATAAGTATAAAAATAGGATCAAACATAAGATCAAAAATACAAAGAAAAAATAAGATAAAAAATAAGTATAAAAATAGGATCTAACATAAGATCAAAAATACGAAGAAAAAATAAGATTAAAAATACGAAGAAAAAATAAATAAAAAATAAGTATAAAAATGAAGATAAAAAATAAGTATAAAAATAAGATGAAAAATAAGTATAAAAATAAGATTAAAAAGTAGATAAAATATAAGATTAAAAATAAGTATAAAAATAAGATAAAAAATAACATGAAAAATAAAATAAAAATAAGTATTAAAATAAGATGAAAAATAAGATAAAAAATAAATATAAAAATAAGATGAAAAATAAGTATAAAAATAAGATATAAAATAAGATAAAAATAAGATGAAAAATAAGATAAAAAAGGATTAAAAATAAAATGAAAATTAAGTATAACAATAAGATGAAAAATAAGATGTAAAATAGAATAAAAAATAAAATGAAAAAATAAGATGAAAAAAACCTATAAAAAAAGATGAAAAATAAGATAAAAAAAAAAAGATGAAAAATAAGATAAAAAATAAGTATTAAAAATAAGATGGAAAAAAAGATGAAAAATAAGTATAAAAATAAGTATAAAAATAAGATAAAAAATAAGATGAAAAATAAGATGAAAAATAAGATGAAAAAAAAGTATAAAAATAAGTTAAAAAATAAGATGAAAAATAAGTATAAAAATAAGATGAAAAAATAAGATAAAAAATAAGTATTAAAAATAAGATGAAAAATAAGATGAAAAATAAGTATAAAAATAAGATGAAAATAAGATAAAAAAAATTATAAAAATAAGTATAAAAATAAGATAAAAAATAAGATGAAAAATAAGTATAAAAATAAGATGAAAATAAGATAATTTTTTTTTTATAAAAATAAGTATAAAAATAAGATAAAAAATAAGATGAAAAATAAGATGAAAAATAAGATGAAAAAAAAGTATAAAAATAAGTTAAAAAATAAGATGAAAAATAAGTATAAAAATAAGATGAAAAAATAAGATGAATAATACGTATAAAAATAAGATTAAAAATAAGATAAAAAATAAGATGAAAAATAAGTATAAAAATAAGATCAAAAATAAGATAAAAAATAATAAAAAAAAATAAGATGAAAAATAAGATGAAAAATAAGATAAAAAATAATAAAAAAAAATAAGATGAAAAATAAGATGAAAAATAAGATAAAAAATAAGATAAAAAATAAGATGAAAAATAAGTATAAAAATAAAATGAAAAATAAGATGAAAAATAAGATAAAAAATAAGATAAAAAATAAGATGAAAAATAAGTATAAAAATAAAATGAAAAATAAGATGAAAAATAAGTAGAAAAATAAGATGAAAAATAAGTATAAAAATAAGATAAAAAACTAGATGAAAAATAAGTATAAAAATAAGATGAAAAATAAGATAAAAATAAGATAAAAAATAAGATAAAAATAAGATAAAAAATAAGATGAAAAATAAGTAGAAAAATAAGATGAAAAATAAGTATAAAAATAAGAAAAAAAAATTAGATGAAAAATAAGTATAAAAATAAGATGAAAAATATGATAAAAAATGAGTATAAGAATAAGATAAAAAATAAGATAAAAAATAAGTATAAAAATAAGATAAAAAAATAGGATAAAAAATAAGATAAAAATAAGTATAAAAATAAGATAAAAAATTAGATGAAAAATAAGTATAAAAATAAGATAAAAAATAAGTATAAAAATAAGATGAAAAATTAGATGAAAAATAAGTATAAAAATAGGATAAAAAATAAGTATAAAAATAAGATGAAAAATAAGATAAAAAATAGGATAAAAAATAAGTATAAAAATAAGATGAAAAATAAGATAAAAAATAAGATAAAAAATAAGTATAAAAATAAGATGAAAAATTAGATGAAAAATAAGTATAAAAATAAGATAAAAAATAAAAAGAAAAAATAAGATGAAAAATAATATAAAAAATAAAAAGAAAAAATAAGATGAAAAATAAGATAAAAAATAAGATGAAAAATAAGTATAAAAAATAATTATAAAAATAAGATGAAAGATAAGATAAAAAATAAGATGAAAAATAAGTATAAAAATAGGATTAAAAAATAAGTATAAAAATAAGATGAAAAATAAGATAAAAAATCGGATAAAAAATAAGATGAAAAATAAGATAAAAAATAAGATAAAAAATAAGTATAAAAATAAGATGAAAAATTAGATGAGAAATAAGTATAAAAATAAGATAAAAAATAAAAAGAAAAAATAAGATGAAAAATAATATAAAAAATAAAAAGAAAAAATAAGATGAAAAATAAGATAAAAAATAAGATGAAAAATAAGTATAAAAAATAATTATAAAAATAAGATGAAAGATAAGATAAAAAATAAGATGAAAAATAAGTATAAAAATAAGATGAAAAATTAGATGAAAAATAAGTATAAAAATAGGATACAAAATAAGTATAAAAATAAGATGAAAAATAAGATAAAAAATAAGTATAAAAAAAGATGAAAAATAATAATAAAAATAGGATAAAAAATAAGAATAAAAATAAGATGAAAAATAAGTTTAAAAATAAGATAAAATATAACAATAAAAATAAGTATAAAAATAAGAACATAAATAAGACTAAAAATAAGATAAAAACTAAGTATAAAAATAAGATGAAAAATAAGATAAAAAATAGGATAAAAAATAAGTATAAAAATAAGATGAAAGATAAGATAAAAAATAAGAAGAAAAATAAGATAAAAAATAAGATGAAAAATAAGTATAAAAATAAGATGAAAAAATAAGATGAATAATACGTATAAAAATAAGATTAAAAATAAGATAAAAAATAAGATGAAAAATAAGTATAAAAATAAGATCAAAAATAAGATAAAAAATAATAAAAAAAAATAAGATGAAAAATAAGATGAAAAATAAGATAAAAAATAATAAAAAAAAATAAGATGAAAAATAAGATGAAAAATAAGATAAAAAATAAGATAAAAAATAAGATGAAAAATAAGTATAAAAATAAAATGAAAAATAAGATGAAAAATAAGATAAAAAATAAGATAAAAAATAAGATGAAAAATAAGTATAAAAATAAAATGAAAAATAAGATGAAAAATAAGTATAAAAATAAGATGAAAAATAAGTATAAAAATAAGATAAAAAACTAGATGAAAAATAAGTATAAAAATAAGATGAAAAATAAGATAAAAATAAGATAAAAAATAAGATAAAAATAAGATAAAAAATAAGATGAAAAATAAGTAGAAAAATAAGATGAAAAATAAGTAGAAAAATAAGATGAAAAATATGATAAAAAATGAGTATAAGAATAAGATAAAAAATAAGATAAAAAATAAGTATAAAAATAAGATAAAAAAATAGGATAAAAAATAAGATAAAAATAAGTATAAAAATAAGATAAAAAATAAGATGAAAAATAAGTATAAAAAATAATTATAAAAATAAGATGAAAGATAAGATAAAAAATAAGATGAAAAATAAGTATAAAAATAGGATTAAAAAATAAGTATAAAAATAAGATGAAAAATAAGATAAAAAATCGGATAAAAAATAAGATGAAAAATAAGATAAAAAATAAGATAAAAAATAAGTATAAAAATAAGATGAAAAATTAGATGAGAAATAAGTATAAAAATAAGATAAAAAATAAAAAGAAAAAATAAGATGAAAAATAATATAAAAAATAAAAAGAAAAAATAAGATGAAAAATAAGATAAAAAATAAGATGAAAAATAAGTATAAAAAATAATTATAAAAATAAGATGAAAGATAAGATAAAAAATAAGATGAAAAATAAGTATAAAAATAAGATGAAAAATTAGATGAAAAATAAGTATAAAAATAGGATACAAAATAAGTATAAAAATAAGATGAAAAATAAGATAAAAAATAAGTATAAAAAAAGATGAAAAATAATAATAAAAATAGGATAAAAAATAAGAATAAAAATAAGATGAAAAATAAGTTTAAAAATAAGATAAAATATAACAATAAAAATAAGTATAAAAATAAGAACATAAATAAGACTAAAAATAAGATAAAAACTAAGTATAAAAATAAGATTAAAAATAAGATAAAAAATAGGATAAAAAATAAGTATAAAAATAAGATGAAAAATAAGATAAAAAATAAGATGAAAAATAAGTATAAAAAATAATTATAAAAATAAGATGAAAGATAAGATAAAAATAAGATGAAAAATAAGTATAAAAATAAGATGAAAGATAAGATAAAAAATAAGAAGAAAAATAAGATAAAAAATAAGATGAAAAATAAGTATAAAAATAAGATTAAAAATAAGATAAAATATAAGATAAAAAGTAAGATAAAAAATAAGAAGAAAAATAAGATAAAAAATAAGATGAAAAATAAGTATAAAAATAAGATTAAAAATAAGATAAAATATAAGATAAAAAATAAGATAAAAAATAAGTATAAAAATAAGATAAAAAAAAGATGAATAGTAAGTATAAAAATAAGATTAAAAATAAGATAAAATATAAGATGAAAAATAAGTATAAAAATAAGATGAAAAATAAGATAAAAAATAAGAAGAAAAAAATAAGATAAAAAATAAGATGAAAAATAAGTATAAAAATAAGATGAAAAATAAGATAAAAAATAAGAAGAAAAAAATAAGATAAAAAAATAAGTATAAAAATAAGATAAAAAATAAGATGAAAAATAAGTATAAAAATAAGATGAAAAATAAGATAAAAAATAAGATGAAAAATAAGTATAAAAATAAGATGAAAAATAAGATGAAAAATAAGTATAAAAATAAGATAAAAAACTAGATGAAAAAATAAGTATAAAAATAAGATGAAAAATAAGATAAAAATAAGATAAAAAATAAGATAAAAATAAGATAAAAAAATAGGATAAAAAATAAGATGAAAAATAAGTATAAAAATAAGATAAAAAACTAGATGAAAAATAAGTATAAAAATAAGATGAAAAATAAGATAAAAATAAGATAAAAAATAAGATAAAAATAAGATAAAAAATAAGATGAAAAATAAGTAGAAAAATAAGATGAAAAATAAGTATAAAAATAAGAAAAAAAAATTAGATGAAAAATAAGTATAAAAATAAGATGAAAAATATGATAAAAAATGAGTATAAGAATAAGATAAAAAATAAGATAAAAAATAAGTATAAAAATAAGATAAAAAAATAGGATAAAAAATAAGATAAAAATAAGTATAAAAATAAGATAAAAAATTAGATGAAAAATAAGTATAAAAATAAGATAAAAAATAAGTATAAAAATAAGATGAAAAATTAGATGAAAAATAAGTATAAAAATAGGATAAAAAATAAGTATAAAAATAAGATGAAAAATAAGATAAAAAATAGGATAAAAAATAAGTATAAAAATAAGATGAAAAATAAGATAAAAAATAAGATAAAAAATAAGTATAAAAATAAGATGAAAAATTAGATGAAAAATAAGTATAAAAATAAGATAAAAAATAAAAAGAAAAAATAAGATGAAAAATAATATAAAAAATAAAAAGAAAAAATAAGATGAAAAATAAGATAAAAAATAAGATGAAAAATAAGTATAAAAAATAATTATAAAAATAAGATGAAAGATAAGATAAAAAATAAGATGAAAAATAAGTATAAAAATAGGATAAAAAATAAGTATAAAAATAAGATGAAAAATAAGATAAAAAATCGGATAAAAAATAAGTATAAAAATAAGATGAAAAATAAGATAAAAAATAAGATAAAAAATAAGTATAAAAATAAGATGAAAAATTAGATGAGAAATAAGTATAAAAATAAGATAAAAAATAAAAAGAAAAAATAAGATGAAAAATAATATAAAAAATAAAAAGAAAAAATAAGATGAAAAATAAGATAAAAAATAAGATGAAAAATAAGTATAAAAATAGGATAAAAAATAAGTATAAAAATAAGATGAAAAATAAGATAAAAAATAAGTATAAAAAAAGATGAAAAATAATAATAAAAATAGGATAAAAAATAAGAATAAAAATAAGATGAAAAATAAGTTTAAAAATAAGATAAAATATAACAATAAAAATAAGTATAAAAATAAGAACATAAATAAGACTAAAAATAAGATAAAAACTAAGTATAAAAATAAGATGAAAAATAAGATAAAAAATAGGATAAAAAATAAGTATAAAAATAAGATGAAAAATAAGATAAAAAATAAGATGAAAAATAAGTATAAAAAATAATTATAAAAATAAGATGAAAGATAAGATAAAAATAAGATGAAAAATAAGTATAAAAATAAGATGAAAGATAAGATAAAAAATAAGAAGAAAAATAAGTATAAAAATAAAATGAAAAATAAGATGAAAAATAAGATAAAAAATAAGATAAAAAATAAGATGAAAAATAAGTATAAAAATAAAATGAAAAATAAGTATAAAAATAAGATAAAAAATAAGATGAAAAATAAGTATAAAAATAAAATGAAAAATAGGTATAAAAATAAGATAAAAAATAAGATAAAAAATAAGATGAAAAATAAGTATAAAAATAAAATGAAAAATAGGTATAAAAATAAGATAAAAAATAAGATGAAAAATAAGTATAAAAATAAAATGAAAAATAAGTATAAAAATAAGATAAAAAATAAGATGAAAAATAAGTATAAAAATAAGATAAAAAATAAGATGAAAAATAAGTATAAAAATAAGATAAAAAAAAGATGAATAGTAAGTATAAAAATAAGATTAAAAATAAGATAAAATATAAGATGAAAAATAAGTATAAAAATAAGATGAAAAATAAGATAAAAAATAAGAAGAAAAAAATAAGATGAAAAATAAGTATAAAAATAAGATGAAAAATAAGATAAAAAATAAGAAGAAAAAAATAAGATGAAAAATCAGTATAAAAATAAGATAAAAAATAAGTATAAAAATAAGATAAAAAATTAGGTGAAAAATAAGTATAAAAATAAGATAAAAAATAAGTATAAAAATAAGATGAAAAATTAGATGAAAAATAAGTATAAAAATAGGATAAAAAATAAGTATAAAAAGAAGATGAAAAATAAGATAAAAAATAAGTATAAAAATAAGATAAAAAATAAGTATAAAAAGAAGATGAAAAATAAGATAAAAAATAAGATAAAAAATAAGTATAAAAATAAGATAAAAAATTAGATAAAAAATAAGTATAAAAATAGGATCAAACATAAGATGAAAAATAAGTATAAAAATAAGATGAAAAATAAGTATAAAAATAAAATGAAAAAAAAAGTATAAAAATAAGATGAAAAATAAGCATAAAAATAAGATAAAAAATTATATGAAAAATAAGTATAAAAATAAGATGAGAAATAAGTATAAAAATAAGATAAAAAATTAGATGAAAAATAGGTATAAAAATAAGATGAAAAATAAGATAAAAAATAAGATAAAAAAAAGATGAAAAATAAGTATAAAAAGAAGATGAAAAATAAGATAAAAAATAAGATAAAAAATAAGTATAAAAATAAGATAAAAAATTAGA
The DNA here is from genome assembly GCA_036250195.1 of Mixophyes australis. Taxonomy (NCBI): domain Eukaryota; kingdom Metazoa; phylum Chordata; class Amphibia; order Anura; family Limnodynastidae; genus Mixophyes; species Mixophyes australis. The sequence goes on along the minus strand of JAVHZZ010000003.1, from coordinate 286,263,767 downwards.
TGAAAAATAAGTATAAAAATAAGATAAAAAATAAGTATAAAAATAAGATGAAAAATTAGATGAAAAATAAGTATAAAAATAGGATAAAAAATAAGTATAAAAAGAAGATGAAAAATAAGATAAAAAATAAGATAAAAAATAAGTATAAAAATAAGATAAAAAATTAGATGAAAAATAAGTATAAAAATAAGATAAAAAATAAGTATAAAAAGAAGATGAAAAATAAGATAAAAAATAAGATAAAAAATAAGTATAAAAATAAGATAAAAAATTAGATGAAAAATAAGTATAAAAATAAGATAAAAAATAAGTATAAAAATAAGATGAAAAATAAGATAAAAAATAAGATAAAAAATAAGATGAAAAATAAGTATAAAAATAAGAAAAAAAAATTAGATGAAAAATTATTATAAAAATAAGATGAAAAATAAGATGAATAATAAGTATAAAAATAAGATAAAAAAAAGATAAAATATAAGATAAAAAATAAGATGAAAAATAAGATAAAAAATAAGATGAAAAATAAGATAAAAAATAAGATAAATAATAAGATAAAAAAAAATTATAAAAAAAAGTATAAAAATAAGTTAAAAAATAAGATGAAAAATAAGTATAAAAATAAGATGAAAAAATAAGATGAATAATACGTATAAAAATAAGATTAAAAATAAGATAAAATATAAGATGAAAAATAAGTATAAAAATAAGATGAAAAATAAGATAAAAAATAATAAGAAAAAATAAGATAAAAAATAAGATAAAATATAAGATGAAAAATCAGTATAAAAATAAGATGAAAAATAAGATAAAAAATTAGAAAAAAAATAAGATGTAAAATAAGATAAAAAAATAAGATGAATAATAAGTATAAAAATAAGAATAAAAATAAGATTAAAAATAAATTTAAAAATAAGATGAAATATAACAATAAAAATAAGTATAAAAAAAAGATGAAAAATAAGATGAAAAATAAGTATAAAAATAAAATGAAAAAAAAAGTATAAAAATAAGATGAAAAATAAGATGAAAAATAAGTATAAAAATAAGATGATGAATAAGTTAAAAAATAAGTATAAAAATAAGATGAAAAATAAGATAAAAAATAAGATAAAAAATAAGATGAAAAATAAGTATAAAAATAAAATGAAAAATAAGATGAAAAATAAGATAAAAAATAAGATGAAAAATAAGTATAAAAATAAAATGAAAAATAAGTATAAAAATAAGATAAAAAATAAGATGAAAAATAAGTATAAAAATAAAATGAAAAAAAAAAGTATAAAAATAAGATGAAAAATAAGTATAAAAATAAGATAAAAAATTAGATAAAAAATAAGTATAAAAATAGGATCAAACATAAGATGAAAAATAAGTATAAAAATAAGATGAAAAATAAGTATAAAAATAAGATAAAAAACTAGATGAAAAATAAGTATAAAAATAAGATGAAAAATAAGATAAAAATAAGATAAAAAATAAGATAAAAATAAGATAAAAAATAAGATGAAAAATAAGTAGAAAAATAAGATGAAAAATAAGTATAAAAATAAGAAAAAAAAATTAGATGAAAAATAAGTATAAAAATAAGATGAAAAATATGATAAAAAATGAGTATAAGAATAAGATAAAAAATAAGATAAAAAATAAGTATAAAAATAAGATAAAAAAATAGGATAAAAAATAAGATAAAAATAAGTATAAAAATAAGATAAAAAATTAGATGAAAAATAAGTATAAAAATAAGATAAAAAATAAGTATAAAAATAAGATGAAAAATTAGATGAAAAATAAGTATAAAAATAGGATAAAAAATAAGTATAAAAATAAGATGAAAAATAAGATAAAAAATAGGATAAAAAATAAGTATAAAAATAAGATGAAAAATAAAATGAAAAATAAGTATAAAAATAAGATAAAAAATAAAAAGAAAAAATAAGATGAAAAATAATATAAAAAATAAAAAGAAAAAATAAGATGAAAAATAAGATAAAAAATAAGATGAAAAATAAGTATAAAAAATAATTATAAAAATAAGATGAAAGATAAGATAAAAAATAAGATGAAAAATAAGTATAAAAATAGGATAAAAAATAAGTATAAAAATAAGATGAAAAATAAGATAAAAAATCGGATAAAAAATAAGATGAAAAATAAGATAAAAAATAAGATAAAAAATAAGTATAAAAATAAGATGAAAAATTAGATGAGAAATAAGTATAAAAATAAGATAAAAAATAAAAAGAAAAAATAAGATGAAAAATAATATAAAAAATAAAAAGAAAAAATAAGATGAAAAATAAGATAAAAAATAAGATGAAAAATAAGTATAAAAAATAATTATAAAAATAAGATGAAAGATAAGATAAAAAATAAGATGAAAAATAAGTATAAAAATAAGATGAAAAATTAGATGAAAAATAAGTATAAAAATAGGATAAAAAATAAGTATAAAAATAAGATGAAAAATAAGATAAAAAATAAGTATAAAAAAAGATGAAAAATAATAATAAAAATAGGATAAAAAATAAGAATAAAAATAAGATGAAAAATAAGTTTAAAAATAAGATAAAATATAACAATAAAAATAAGTATAAAAATAAGAACATAAATAAGACTAAAAATAAGATAAAAACTAAGTATAAAAATAAGATGAAAAATAAGATAAAAAATAGGATAAAAAATAAGTATAAAAATAAGATGAAAAATAAGATAAAAAATAAGATGAAAAATAAGTATAAAAAATAATTATAAAAATAAGATGAAAGATAAGATAAAAATAAGATGAAAAATAAGTATAAAAATAAGATGAAAGATAAGATAAAAAATAAGAAGAAAAATAAGATAAAATATAAGATAAAAAATAAGATAAAAAATAAGAAGAAAAATAAGATAAAAAATAAGATGAAAAATAAGTATAAAAATAAGATTAAAAATAAGATAAAATATAAGATAAAAAATAAGTATAAAAATAAGATGAAAAATAAAAAGAAAAAATAAGATGAAAAATAAGATAAAAAATAATATAAAAAATAAAAATAAAAAATAAAATGAAAAATAATATAAAAAATAAAAAGAAAAAAGAAAATAAAAATAAGTATTAAAATAAGATGAAAAATAAGATAAAAAATAAATATAAAAATAAGATAAAAATAAGATCAAAAATACGAAGAAAAAATAAGATTAAAAATAAGACAAAAAAATAAGTATAAAAATGAAGATGAAAAATAAGTATAAAAATAAGATATAAAATAAGATAAAAATAAGATGAAAAATAAGATAAAAAAGGATGAAAAATAAAATGAAAATTAAGTATAATAATAAGATGAAAAATGAGATGTAAAATAGAATAAAAAATAAAATGAAAAAATAAGATGAAAAAAAACTATAAAAAAAGATGAAAAATAAGATAAAAAATAAGATGAAAAATAAGATAAAAAATAAGTATTAAAAATAAGATGAAAAATAAGATAAAAAAAAAAATGAAAAATAAGATGAAAAATAAGATGAAAAAAAGTATAAAAATAAGTTAAAAAATAAGATGAAAAATAAGTATAAAAATAAGATGAAAAAATAAGATGAATAATACGTATAAAAATAAGATAAAAAATAAGATGAAAAATAAGTATAAAAATTAGATGAAAAATAAGATAAAAAATAATAAAAAAAATAAGATGAAAAATAAGATAAAAAATAGGATAAAAAATAAGATGAAAAATAAAATGAAAAATAAGATGAAAAATAAGACAAAAAAATAAGATAAAAAATAAGTATAAAAATAAGATAAAAAAATAAGTATAAAAATAAGATAAAAAATAAGATAAAAAGTAAGATGAAAAATAAGATGAAAAATAAGATGAAAAATAAGATAAAAAATAAGATAAAAAATAAGTATAAAAATAAGATAAAAAAATAAGATTAAAAATAAGATAACATATAAGATGATAAATAAGTATAAAAATAAGATGAAAAATAAGTTAAAAAATAAGAAAAAAAAATAAGATGAAAAATAAGATAAAAAATAAGTATAAAAATAGGATCAAACATAAGATCAAAAATACAAAGAAAAAATAAGATAAAAAATAAGTATAAAAATAGGATCTAACATAAGATCAAAAATACGAAGAAAAAATAAGATTAAAAATACGAAGAAAAAATAAATAAAAAATAAGTATAAAAATGAAGATAAAAAATAAGTATAAAAATAAGATGAAAAATAAGTATAAAAATAAGATATAAAATAAGATAAAAATAAGATGAAAAATAAGATAAAAAAGGATTAAAAATAAAATGAAAATTAAGTATAACAATAAGATGAAAAATGAGATGTAAAATAGAATAAAAAATAAAATGAAAAAATAAGATGAAAAAAACCTATAAAAAAAGATGAAAAATAAGATAAAAAAAAAAGATGAAAAATAAGATAAAAAATAAGTATTAAAAATAAGATGGAAAAAAAGATGAAAAATAAGTATAAAAATAAGTATAAAAATAAGATAAAAAATAAGATGAAAAATAAGATGAAAAATAAGATGAAAAAAAAGTATAAAAATAAGTTAAAAAATAAGATGAAAAATAAGTATAAAAATAAGATGAAAAAATAAGATAAAAAATAAGTATTAAAAATAAGATGAAAAATAAGATGAAAAATAAGTATAAAAATAAGATGAAAATAAGATAAAAAAAATTATAAAAATAAGTATAAAAATAAGATAAAAAATAAGATGAAAAATAAGTATAAAAATAAGATGAAAATAAGATAATTTTTTTTTTATAAAAATAAGTATAAAAATAAGATAAAAAATAAGATGAAAAATAAGATGAAAAATAAGATGAAAAAAAAGTATAAAAATAAGTTAAAAAATAAGATGAAAAATAAGTATAAAAATAAGATGAAAAAATAAGATGAATAATACGTATAAAAATAAGATTAAAAATAAGATAAAAAATAAGATGAAAAATAAGTATAAAAATAAGATCAAAAATAAGATAAAAAATAATAAAAAAAAATAAGATGAAAAATAAGATGAAAAATAAGATAAAAAATAATAAAAAAAAATAAGATGAAAAATAAGATGAAAAATAAGATAAAAAATAAGATAAAAAATAAGATGAAAAATAAGTATAAAAATAAAATGAAAAATAAGATGAAAAATAAGATAAAAAATAAGATAAAAAATAAGATGAAAAATAAGTATAAAAATAAAATGAAAAATAAGATGAAAAATAAGTAGAAAAATAAGATGAAAAATAAGTATAAAAATAAGATAAAAAACTAGATGAAAAATAAGTATAAAAATAAGATGAAAAATAAGATAAAAATAAGATAAAAAATAAGATAAAAATAAGATAAAAAATAAGATGAAAAATAAGTAGAAAAATAAGATGAAAAATAAGTATAAAAATAAGAAAAAAAAATTAGATGAAAAATAAGTATAAAAATAAGATGAAAAATATGATAAAAAATGAGTATAAGAATAAGATAAAAAATAAGATAAAAAATAAGTATAAAAATAAGATAAAAAAATAGGATAAAAAATAAGATAAAAATAAGTATAAAAATAAGATAAAAAATTAGATGAAAAATAAGTATAAAAATAAGATAAAAAATAAGTATAAAAATAAGATGAAAAATTAGATGAAAAATAAGTATAAAAATAGGATAAAAAATAAGTATAAAAATAAGATGAAAAATAAGATAAAAAATAGGATAAAAAATAAGTATAAAAATAAGATGAAAAATAAGATAAAAAATAAGATAAAAAATAAGTATAAAAATAAGATGAAAAATTAGATGAAAAATAAGTATAAAAATAAGATAAAAAATAAAAAGAAAAAATAAGATGAAAAATAATATAAAAAATAAAAAGAAAAAATAAGATGAAAAATAAGATAAAAAATAAGATGAAAAATAAGTATAAAAAATAATTATAAAAATAAGATGAAAGATAAGATAAAAAATAAGATGAAAAATAAGTATAAAAATAGGATTAAAAAATAAGTATAAAAATAAGATGAAAAATAAGATAAAAAATCGGATAAAAAATAAGATGAAAAATAAGATAAAAAATAAGATAAAAAATAAGTATAAAAATAAGATGAAAAATTAGATGAGAAATAAGTATAAAAATAAGATAAAAAATAAAAAGAAAAAATAAGATGAAAAATAATATAAAAAATAAAAAGAAAAAATAAGATGAAAAATAAGATAAAAAATAAGATGAAAAATAAGTATAAAAAATAATTATAAAAATAAGATGAAAGATAAGATAAAAAATAAGTATAAAAAAAGATGAAAAATAATAATAAAAATAGGATAAAAAATAAGAATAAAAATAAGATGAAAAATAAGTTTAAAAATAAGATAAAATATAACAATAAAAATAAGTATAAAAATAAGAACATAAATAAGACTAAAAATAAGATAAAAACTAAGTATAAAAATAAGATGAAAAATAAGATAAAAAATAGGATAAAAAATAAGTATAAAAATAAGATGAAAGATAAGATAAAAAATAAGAAGAAAAATAAGATAAAAAATAAGATGAAAAATAAGTATAAAAATAAGATGAAAAAATAAGATGAATAATACGTATAAAAATAAGATTAAAAATAAGATAAAAAATAAGATGAAAAATAAGTATAAAAATAAGATCAAAAATAAGATAAAAAATAATAAAAAAAAATAAGATGAAAAATAAGATGAAAAATAAGATAAAAAATAATAAAAAAAAATAAGATGAAAAATAAGATGAAAAATAAGATAAAAAATAAGATAAAAAATAAGATGAAAAATAAGTATAAAAATAAAATGAAAAATAAGATGAAAAATAAGATAAAAAATAAGATAAAAAATAAGATGAAAAATAAGTATAAAAATAAAATGAAAAATAAGATGAAAAATAAGTATAAAAATAAGATGAAAAATAAGTATAAAAATAAGATAAAAAACTAGATGAAAAATAAGTATAAAAATAAGATGAAAAATAAGATAAAAATAAGATAAAAAATAAGATAAAAATAAGATAAAAAATAAGATGAAAAATAAGTAGAAAAATAAGATGAAAAATAAGTATAAAAATAAGAAAAAAAAATTAGATGAAAAATAAGTATAAAAATAAGATGAAAAATATGATAAAAAATGAGTATAAGAATAAGATAAAAAATAAGATAAAAAATAAGTATAAAAATAAGATAAAAAAATAGGATAAAAAATAAGATAAAAATAAGTATAAAAATAAGATAAAAAATAAGATGAAAAATAAGTATAAAAAATAATTATAAAAATAAGATGAAAGATAAGATAAAAAATAAGATGAAAAATAAGTATAAAAATAGGATTAAAAAATAAGTATAAAAATAAGATGAAAAATAAGATAAAAAATCGGATAAAAAATAAGATGAAAAATAAGATAAAAAATAAGATAAAAAATAAGTATAAAAATAAGATGAAAAATTAGATGAGAAATAAGTATAAAAATAAGATAAAAAATAAAAAGAAAAAATAAGATGAAAAATAATATAAAAAATAAAAAGAAAAAATAAGATGAAAAATAAGATAAAAAATAAGATGAAAAATAAGTATAAAAAATAATTATAAAAATAAGATGAAAGATAAGATAAAAAATAAGATGAAAAATAAGTATAAAAATAAGATGAAAAATTAGATGAAAAATAAGTATAAAAATAGGATACAAAATAAGTATAAAAATAAGATGAAAAATAAGATAAAAAATAAGTATAAAAAAAGATGAAAAATAATAATAAAAATAGGATAAAAAATAAGAATAAAAATAAGATGAAAAATAAGTTTAAAAATAAGATAAAATATAACAATAAAAATAAGTATAAAAATAAGAACATAAATAAGACTAAAAATAAGATAAAAACTAAGTATAAAAATAAGATGAAAAATAAGATAAAAAATAGGATAAAAAATAAGTATAAAAATAAGATGAAAAATAAGATAAAAAATAAGATGAAAAATAAGTATAAAAAATAATTATAAAAATAAGATGAAAGATAAGATAAAAATAAGATGAAAAATAAGTATAAAAATAAGATGAAAGATAAGATAAAAAATAAGAAGAAAAATAAGATAAAAAATAAGATGAAAAATAAGTATAAAAATAAGATTAAAAATAAGATAAAATATAAGATAAAAAGTAAGATAAAAAATAAGAAGAAAAATAAGATAAAAAATAAGATGAAAAATAAGTATAAAAATAAGATTAAAAATAAGATAAAATATAAGATAAAAAATAAGATAAAAAATAAGTATAAAAATAAGATAAAAAAAAGATGAATAGTAAGTATAAAAATAAGATTAAAAATAAGATAAAATATAAGATGAAAAATAAGTATAAAAATAAGATGAAAAATAAGATAAAAAATAAGAAGAAAAAAATAAGATAAAAAATAAGATGAAAAATAAGTATAAAAATAAGATGAAAAATAAGATAAAAAATAAGAAGAAAAAAATAAGATAAAAAAATAAGTATAAAAATAAGATAAAAAATAAGATGAAAAATAAGTATAAAAATAAGATAAAAAAATAAGATGAATAATAAGTATAAAAATAAGATTAAAAATAAGATAAAATATAAGATGAAAAATCAGTATAAAAATAAGATGAAAAATAAGTATAAAAATAAGATGAAAAATAAGTATAAAAATAAGATAAAAAATTAGATGAAAAATAAGTATAAAAATAAGATGAAAAATAAGATAAAAAATAAGATGAAAAATAAGTATAAAAATAAGATGAAAAATAAGATGAAAAATAAGTATAAAAATAAGATAAAAAACTAGATGAAAAATAAGTATAAAAATAAGATGAAAAATAAGATAAAAATAAGATAAAAAATAAGATGAAAAATAAGTAGAAAAATAAGATGAAAAATAAGTATAAAAATAAGATAAAAAACTAGATGAAAAAATAAGTATAAAAATAAGATGAAAAATAAGATAAAAATAAGATAAAAAATAAGATAAAAATAAGATAAAAAAATAGGATAAAAAATAAGATAAAAATAAGTATAAAAATAAGATAAAAAATTAGATGAAAAATAAGTATAAAAATAAGATAAAAAATAAGTATAAAAATAAGATGAAAAATATGATAAAAAATGAGTATAAGAATAAGATAAAAAATAAGATAAAAAATAAGTATAAAAATAAGATAAAAAAATAGGATAAAAAATAAGATAAAAATAAGTATAAAAATAAGATAAAAAATTAGATGAAAAATAAGTATAAAAATAAGATAAAAAATAAGTATAAAAATAAGATGAAAAATTAGATGAAAAATAAGTATAAAAATAGGATAAAAAATAAGTATAAAAATAAGATGAAAAATAAGATAAAAAATAGGATAAAAAATAAGTATAAAAATAAGATGAAAAATAAGATAAAAAATAAGATAAAAAATAAGTATAAAAATAAGATGAAAAATTAGATGAAAAATAAGTATAAAAATAAGATAAAAAATAAAAAGAAAAAATAAGATGAAAAATAATATAAAAAATAAAAAGAAAAAATAAGATGAAAAATAAGATAAAAAATAAGATGAAAAATAAGTATAAAAAATAATTATAAAAATAAGATGAAAGATAAGATAAAAAATAAGATGAAAAATAAGTATAAAAATAGGATAAAAAATAAGTATAAAAATAAGATGAAAAATAAGATAAAAAATCGGATAAAAAATAAGTATAAAAATAAGATGAAAAATAAGATAAAAAATAAGATAAAAAATAAGTATAAAAATAAGATGAAAAATTAGATGAGAAATAAGTATAAAAATAAGATAAAAAATAAAAAGAAAAAATAAGATGAAAAATAATATAAAAAATAAAAAGAAAAAATAAGATGAAAAATAAGATAAAAAATAAGATGAAAAATAAGTATAAAAATAGGATAAAAAATAAGTATAAAAAAAGATGAAAAATAATAATAAAAATAGGATAAAAAATAAGAATAAAAATAAGATGAAAAATAAGTTTAAAAATAAGATAAAATATAACAATAAAAATAAGTATAAAAATAAGAACATAAATAAGACTAAAAATAAGATAAAAACTAAGTATAAAAATAAGATGAAAAATAAGATAAAAAATAGGATAAAAAATAAGTATAAAAATAAGATGAAAAATAAGATAAAAAATAAGATGAAAAATAAGTATAAAAAATAATTATAAAAATAAGATGAAAGATAAGATAAAAATAAGATGAAAAATAAGTATAAAAATAAGATGAAAGATAAGATAAAAAATAAGAAGAAAAATAAGTATAAAAATAAAATGAAAAATAAGATGAAAAATAAGATAAAAAATAAGATAAAAAATAAGATGAAAAATAAGTATAAAAATAAAATGAAAAATAAGTATAAAAATAAGATAAAAAATAAGATGAAAAATAAGTATAAAAATAAAATGAAAAATAGGTATAAAAATAAGATAAAAAATAAGATAAAAAATAAGATGAAAAATAAGTATAAAAATAAAATGAAAAATAGGTATAAAAATAAGATAAAAAATAAGATGAAAAATAAGTATAAAAATAAAATGAAAAATAAGTATAAAAATAAGATAAAAAATAAGATGAAAAATAAGTATAAAAATAAGATAAAAAATAAGATGAAAAATAAGTATAAAAATAAGATAAAAAAAAGATGAATAGTAAGTATAAAAATAAGATTAAAAATAAGATAAAATATAAGATGAAAAATAAGTATAAAAATAAGATGAAAAATAAGATAAAAAATAAGAAGAAAAAAATAAGATGAAAAATAAGTATAAAAATAAGATGAAAAATAAGATAAAAAATAAGAAGAAAAAAATAAGATGAAAAATCAGTATAAAAATAAGATAAAAAATAAGTATAAAAATAAGATAAAAAATTAGGTGAAAAATAAGTATAAAAATAAGATAAAAAATAAGTATAAAAATAAGATGAAAAATTAGATGAAAAATAAGTATAAAAATAGGATAAAAAATAAGTATAAAAAGAAGATGAAAAATAAGATAAAAAATAAGTATAAAAATAAGATAAAAAATTAGATGAAAAATAAGTATAAAAATAAGATAAAAAATAAGTATAAAAAGAAGATGAAAAATAAGATAAAAAATAAGATAAAAAATAAGTATAAAAATAGGATCAAACATAAGATGAAAAATAAGTATAAAAATAAGATGAAAAATAAGTATAAAAATAAAATGAAAAAAAAAGTATAAAAATAAGATGAAAAATAAGCATAAAAATAAGATAAAAAATTATATGAAAAATAAGTATAAAAATAAGATGAGAAATAAGTATAAAAATAAGATAAAAAATTAGATGAAAAATAGGTATAAAAATAAGATGAAAAATAAGATAAAAAATAAGATAAAAAAAAGATGAAAAATAAGTAGAAAAATAAGATGAAAAATAAGTATAAAAATAAGATGAAAAATTAGATGAAAAATAAGTATAAAAATAGGATAAAAAATAAGTATAAAAAGAAGATGAAAAATAAGATAAAAAATAAGATAAAAAATAAGTATAAAAATAAGATAAAAAATTAGATGAAAAATAAGTATAAAAATAAGATAAAAAATAAGTATAAAAAGAAGATGAAAAATAAGATAAAAAATAAGATAAAAAATAAGTATAAAAATAAGATAAAAAATTAGATGAAAAATAAGTATAAAAATAAGATAAAAAATAAGTATAAAAATAAGATGATAAATTAGATGAAAAATAAGTATAAAAATAGGATAAAAAATAAGTATAAAAAGAAGATGAAAAATAAGATAAAAAATAAGATAAAAAATAAGTATAAAAATAAGATAAAAAATTAGATGAAAAATAAGTATAAAAATAAGATAAAAAATAAGTATAAAAAGAAGATGAAAAATAAGATAAAAAATAAGATAAAAAATAAGTATAAAAATAAGATAAAAAATTAGATGAAAAATAAGTATAAAAATAAGATAAAAAATAAGTATAAAAATAAGATGAAAAATAAGATAAAAAATAAGATAAAAAATAAGATGAAAAATAAGTATAAAAATAAGAAAAAAAAATTAGATGAAAAATTATTATAAAAATAAGATGAAAAATAAGATGAATAATAAGTATAAAAATAAGATAAAAAAAAGATAAAATATAAGATAAAAAATAAGATGAAAAATAAGATAAAAAATAAGATGAAAAATAAGATAAAAAATAAGATAAATAATAAGATAAAAAAAAATTATAAAAAAAAGTATAAAAATAAGTTAAAAAATAAGATGAAAAATAAGTATAAAAATAAGATGAAAAAATAAGATGAATAATACGTATAAAAATAAGATTAAAAATAAGATAAAATATAAGATGAAAAATAAGTATAAAAATAAGATGAAAAATAAGATAAAAAATAATAAGAAAAAATAAGATAAAAAATAAGATAAAATATAAGATGAAAAATCAGTATAAAAATAAGATGAAAAATAAGATAAAAAATTAGAAAAAAAATAAGATGTAAAATAAGATAAAAAAATAAGATGAATAATAAGTATAAAAATAAGAATAAAAATAAGATTAAAAATAAATTTAAAAATAAGATGAAATATAACAATAAAAATAAGTATAAAAAAAAGATGAAAAATAAGATGAAAAATAAGTATAAAAATAAGATAAAAAAATAAGATAAAAATAAGATAAAAAATAGAATAAAAAAATAAGATGAAAAATAATATAAAAAATAAGTATTAAAAATAAGATGAAAAATAAGATGAAAAATAAGTATAAAAATAAGATGATGAATAAGTTAAAAAATAAGTATAAAAATAAGATGAAAAATAAGATAAAAAATAAGATAAAAAATAAGATGAAAAATAAGTATAAAAATAAAATGGAAAATAAGATGAAAAATAAGATAAAAAATAAGATAAAAAATAAGATGAAAAATAAGTATAAAAATAAAATAAAAAATAAGATGAAAAATAAGATAAAAAATAAGATGAAAAATAAGTATAAAAATAAAATGAAAAATAAGTATAAAAATAAGAAAAAATAAGATGAAAAATAAGTATAAAAATAAAATGAAAAATAGGTATAAAAATAAGATAAAAAATAAGATAAAAAATAAGATGAAAAATAAGTATAAAAATAAAATGAAAAATAAGTATAAAAATAAGATAAAAAATAAGATGAAAAATAAGTATAAAAATAAGATAAAAAATAAGATGAAAAATAAGTATAAAAATAAGTATAAAAATAAGATAAAAAATAAGATGAAAAATAAGTATAAAAATAAGATAAAAAATAAGATGAAAAATAAGTATAAAAATAAGATAAAAAAAAGATGAATAGTAAGTATAAAAATAAGATTAAAAATAAGATAAAATATAAGATGAAAAATAAGTATAAAAATAAGATGAAAAATAAGATAAAAAATAAGAAGAAAAAAATAAGATAAAAAAATAAGTATAAAAATAAGATAAAATATAAGATGAAAAATCAGTATAAAAATAAGATGAAAAATAAGATAAAAAATTAGAAAAAAAATAAGATGTAAAATAAGATAAAAAAAATAAGATGAATAATAAGTATAAAAATAAGAATAAAAATAAGATTAAAAATAAATTTAAAAATAAGATGAAATATAACAATAAAAATAAGTATAAAAAAAAGATGAAAAATAAGATGAAAAATAAGTATAAAAATAAGATAAAAAAATAAGATAAAAAATAGAATAAAAAAATAAGATGAAAAATAATATAAAAAATAAGTATTAAAAATAAGATGAAAAATAAGATGAAAAATAAGTATAAAAATAAGATGATGAATAAGTTAAAAAATAAGTATAAAAATAAGATGAAAAATAAGATAAAAAATAAGATAAAAAATAAGATGAAAAATAAGTATAAAAATAAAATGAAAAATAAGTATAAAAATAAGAAAAAATAAGATGAAAAATAAGTATAAAAATAAAATGAAAAATAGGTATAAAAATAAGATAAAAAATAAGATAAAAAATAAGATGAAAAATAAGTATAAAAATAAGATAAAAAATAAGATGAAAAATAAGTATAAAAATAAGTATAAAAATAAGATAAAAAATAAGATGAAAAATAAGTATAAAAATAAGATAAAAAATAAGATGAAAAATAAGTATAAAAATAAGATAAAAAATAAGATGAAAAATAAGTATAAAAATAAGATAAAAAAATAAGATGAATAATAAGTATAAAAATAAGATTAAAAATAAGATAAAATATAAGATGAAAAATCAGTATAAAAATAAGATGAAAAATAAGTATAAAAATAAAATGAAAAAAAAAGTATAAAAATAAAATGAAAAATAAGTATAAAAATAAAATGAAAAAAAAAGTATAAAAATAAGATGAAAAATAAGCATAAAAATAAGATAAAAAATTATATGAAAAATAAGTATAAAAATAAGATGAAAAATAAGTATAAAAATAAGATAAAAAATTAGATGAAAAATAAGTATAAAAATAAGATGAAAAATAAGATAAAAAATAAGATAAAAAAAAGATGAAAAATAAGTAGAAAAATAAGATGAAAAATAAGTATAAAAATAAGATAAAAAAATAGGATAAAAAATAAGATAAAAAATAAGTATAAAAATAAGATAAAAAATTAGGTGAAAAATAAGTATAAAAATAAGATAAAAAATAAGTATAAAAATAAGATGAAAAATTAGATGAAAAATAAGTATAAAAATAGGATAAAAAATAAGTATAAAAAGAAGATGAAAAATAAGATAAAAAATAAGATAAAAAATAAGTATAAAAATAAGATAAAAAATAAGTATAAAAAGAAGATGAAAAATAAGATAAAAAATAAGATAAAAAATAAGTATAAAAATAAGATAAAAAATTAGATGAAAAATAAGTATAAAAATAAGATAAAAAATAAGTATAAAAATAAGATGAAAAATAAGATAAAAAATAAGATAAAAAATAAGATGAAAAATAAGTATAAAAATAAGAAAAAAAAATTAGATGAAAAATTATTATAAAAATAAGATGAAAAATAAGATGAATAATAAGTATAAAAATAAGATAAAAAATAAGATAAAATATAAGATAAAAAATAAGATGAAAAATAAGATAAAAAATAAGATGAAAAATAAGATGAAAAATAAGTATAAAAATAAGATGAAAAAATAAGATGAATAATACGTATAAAAATAAGATTAAAAATAAGATAAAATATAAGATGAAAAATAAGTATAAAAATAAGATGAAAAATAAGTATAAAAATAAGAAAAAAAAATTAGATGAAAAATTATTATAAAAATAAGATGAAAAATAAGATGAATAATAAGTATAAAAATAAGATAAAAAATAAGATAAAATATAAGATAAAAAATAAGATGAAAAATAAGATAAAAAATAAGATGAAAAATAAGATGAAAAATAAGATAAAAAATAAGATAAATAATAAGATAAAAAAAATTATAAAAAAAAGTATAAAAATAAGTTAAAAAATAAGATGAAAAATAAGTATAAAAATAAGATGAAAAAATAAGATGAATAATACGTATAAAAATAAGATTAAAAATAAGATAAAATATAAGATGAAAAATAAGTATAAAAATAAGATGAAAAATAAGATAAAAAATAATAAGAAAAAATAAGATAAAAAATAAGATAAAATATAAGATGAAAAATCGGTATAAAAATAAGATGAAAAATAAGATAAAAAATTAGAAAAAAAATAAGATGAAAAATAAGATAAAAAAATAAGATGAATAATAAGTATAAAAATAAGAATAAAAATAAGATTAAAAATAAATTTAAAAATAAGATGAAATATAACAATAAAAATAAGTATAAAAATAAGATGAAAAATAAGATGAAAAATAAGTATAAAAATAAGATGAAAAATAAGTATAAAAATAAGATGTAAAATAAGATAAAAATAAGATGAAAAATAAGATAAAAAATAAGATGAAAAATAAAATGAAAAATAAGTATAAAAATAAGATGAAAAATAAGATGTAAATTAGGATAAAAAATTAAATAAAAAATAAGATGAAAAATAAGTATAAAAAAAAGATGAAAAATAATAATAAAAATAGGATAAAAAATAAGAATAAAAATAAGATGAAAAATAAGTTTAAAAATAAGATAAAATATAACAATAAAAATAAGTATAAAAATAAGAACATAAATAAGACTAAAAATAAGATAAAAACTAAGTATAAAAATAAGATGAAAAATAAGTATAAATAAGTATAAAAATAAGATGAAATTTAAGAATAAAAATAAGATAAAATACAAGATTAAAAAAATAAGAATAAGAAATAAGTATAAAAATAAGATGAAAAAAAAAGTATAAAAAAAGAGGAAAAATAAGATGAAAAATAAGTATAAAAATAAGATAAAAAAATAAGATGAAAAATAAGTATAAAAATAAGATAAAAAAATAAGATGAAAAATAAGTATAAAAATAAGATTAAAAATAAGATAAAAAATAAGTATAAAAATAAGATTAAAATTAAGTATAAAAATAAGATGAAAAAAAAAGTATAAAAAAAGAGGAAAAATAAGATGAAAAATAAGTATAAAAATAAGATTAAAAATAAGATAAAAAATAATATAAAAAATAAGATGAAAAATAAGATAAAAAATAAGATGAGAAATAAGTATAAAAATAAGATGAAAAATAAGTATAAAATAAGATTAAAAATAAGATAAAATATAAGATGAAAAATAAGTATAAAAATAAGATGAAAAATAATATAAAAAAGAAAAAGAAAAAATAAGATGAAAAATAAGATGAAAAATAAGATAAAAAAATAAGTATAAAAATAAGATAAAAAAAGATAAAAAATAAGATGAAAAATAAGTATAAAAATAAGATTAAAAAGAAGATAAAATATAAGATTAAAAATAAGTATAAAAATAAGATGAAAAAATAACATGAAAAATAAAATAAAAATAAGTATTAAATAAGATGAAAAATAAGATAAAAAATAAATATAAAAATAAGATAAAAATAAAATAAAAAATACGAAGAAAAAATAAGATTAAAAATAAGAAAAAAAATTAAGATGAAAAATAATATAAAAAATAAGTATTAAAAATAAGATGAAAAATAAGTATAAATTAGTATAAAAATAAGATGAAATTTAAGAATAAAAATAAGATAAAATACAAGATTAAAAAATAAGTATAAAAATTAGATAAAAAATAAGTATAAAAAGAAGATGAAAAATAAGATAAAAAATAAGTATAAAAATAAGATAAAAAATTAGATGAAAAATAAGTATAAAAATAAGATAAAAAATAAGTATAAAAAGAAGATGAAAAATAAGATAAAAAATAAGATAAAAAATAAGTATAAAAATAAGATAAAAAATTAGATAAAAAATAAGTATAAAAATAGGATCAAACATAAGATGAAAAATAAGTATAAAAATAAGATGAAAAATAAGTATAAAAATAAAATGAAAAAAAAAGTATAAAAATAAGATGAAAAATAAGCATAAAAATAAGATAAAAAATTATATGAAAAATAAGTATAAAAATAAGATGAGAAATAAGTATAAAAATAAGATAAAAAATTAGATGAAAAATAGGTATAAAAATAAGATGAAAAATAAGATAAAAAATAAGATAAAAAAAAGATGAAAAATAAGTAGAAAAATAAGATGAAAAATAAGTATAAAAATAAGATAAAAAATTAGGATAAAAAATAAGATAAAAAATAAGTATAAAAATAAGATGAAAAATTAGATGAAAAATAAGTATAAAAATAGGATAAAAAATAAGTATAAAAAGAAGATGAAAAATAAGATAAAAAATAAGATAAAAAATAAGTATAAAAATAAGATAAAAAATTAGATGAAAAATAAGTATAAAAATAAGATAAAAAATAAGTATAAAAAGAAGATGAAAAATAAGATAAAAAATAAGATAAAAAATAAGTATAAAAATAAGATAAAAAATTAGATGAAAAATAAGTATAAAAATAAGATAAAAAATAAGTATAAAAATAAGATGAAAAATTAGATGAAAAATAAGTATAAAAATAGGATAAAAAATAAGTATAAAAAGAAGATGAAAAATAAGATAAAAAATAAGATAAAAAATAAGTATAAAAATAAGATAAAAAATTAGATGAAAAATAAGTATAAAAATAAGATAAAAAATAAGTATAAAAAGAAGATGAAAAATAAGATAAAAAATAAGATAAAAAATAAGTATAAAAATAAGATAAAAAATTAGATGAAAAATAAGTATAAAAATAAGATAAAAAATAAGTATAAAAATAAGATGAAAAATAAGATAAAAAATAAGATAAAAAATAAGATGAAAAATAAGTATAAAAATAAGAAAAAAAAATTAGATGAAAAATTATTATAAAAATAAGATGAAAAATAAGATGAATAATAAGTATAAAAATAAGATAAAAAAAAGATAAAATATAAGATAAAAAATAAGATGAAAAATAAGATAAAAAATAAGATGAAAAATAAGATAAAAAATAAGATAAATAATAAGATAAAAAAAAATTATAAAAAAAAGTATAAAAATAAGTTAAAAAATAAGATGAAAAATAAGTATAAAAATAAGATGAAAAAATAAGATGAATAATACGTATAAAAATAAGATTAAAAATAAGATAAAATATAAGATGAAAAATAAGTATAAAAATAAGATGAAAAATAAGATAAAAAATAATAAGAAAAAATAAGATAAAAAATAAGATAAAATATAAGATGAAAAATCAGTATAAAAATAAGATGAAAAATAAGATAAAAAATTAGAAAAAAAATAAGATGTAAAATAAGATAAAAAAATAAGATGAATAATAAGTATAAAAATAAGAATAAAAATAAGATTAAAAATAAATTTAAAAATAAGATGAAATATAACAATAAAAATAAGTATAAAAAAAAGATGAAAAATAAGATGAAAAATAAGTATAAAAATAAGATAAAAAAATAAGATAAAAATAAGATAAAAAATAGAATAAAAAAATAAGATGAAAAATAATATAAAAAATAAGTATTAAAAATAAGATGAAAAATAAGATGAAAAATAAGTATAAAAATAAGATGATGAATAAGTTAAAAAATAAGTATAAAAATAAGATGAAAAATAAGATAAAAAATAAGATAAAAAATAAGATGAAAAATAAGTATAAAAATAAAATGAAAAATAAGATGAAAAATAAGATAAAAAATAAGATAAAAAATAAGATGAAAAATAAGTATAAAAATAAAATGAAAAATAAGTATAAAAATAAGAAAAAATAAGATGAAAAATAAGTATAAAAATAAAATGAAAAATAGGTATAAAAATAAGATAAAAAATAAGATAAAAAATAAGATGAAAAATAAGTATAAAAATAAAATGAAAA